>JAOTRC010000018.1:3691879-3702828 GCA_027497675.1 Cyprinella lutrensis | reverse complement strand
GTGGTAAGAACCAATCAGCATGTTCAGCGCACAAGTCCCACCCCGAAAGTTCCTGAACTCTGAAAAAGTACTACCTCGCCAGAAGGGACTTTCTGGGGGGGCGGGGAATTTTTACCCGGAACTTGATTTAGACTCTGGTTCCTGCGGTGTAAACACACCGAGTACCACCCCAAAGTTCCTAGTTCCGGGGGAAAGTTCCTGCGGTGGAAACGCGGCTATGGTTGCTTTTAAAGAGCACCTTTTTACACCTTCAACTTTCTTTAATGTTGCTGTTTGAGCATGAAAAAGGTCTGCAAAGTTACAAAGCTTATTATTTAAAGTTTATATCAGTGTCAACTCCCTGAAACTCCTCGCTTGTAGTCTTCAGTTTTCTTCCGAGAACAAACACCTCACAATGTTCCTCATTTAAATAATGCCAAGGCATACACAGAATAAAGGGACGAGGCCTGTTTGGGTTAGTTTGTAGTGTGTTGAAACTTGTGGGACATTTCCAAAACACATGAAGTGGTTGACCAATCACAACATTCCGGTCCAGCCGACCAATCAGAGCACATTCAGCTTTTCAGAAGGAGGGGCTTCATAGAGACAGGGACTAAACGGAGCGTTACTGACAGACTGGAAAGATTCATATATATTTATATTTATATAATATTATTTTAGCTTTTTATTATTTCATTATTTTTTTAAATGTAAATTTCATTATACTTTTAGTTTAATGTTCAGTAATGTTGCGCTTTTGTCATTTTTATTTGTTTAAAAAAATATTTCTATTTGACTTTTATTTTTATTTATTTTAGTCTTAGTCATTTTAGTACTTTAACTTATGTATTTTATGAGTTATTTTCCAAGGCATTTTTTTAAGTTTGTGAAACAAATTTTAATAGTTTTAATTTTAGTTAAAGTCCCCCTGTAGACTTGTATACCTTAAAACTTATCCTTGATCACCAAAATTATATATTTAAATGCTTTTTTCCTTGAAAAAAATATTTATGCCTTAAAATAGCTTGACTGTAACTCTACACCCTTGCCTCATTTAGTATACGTGGTTCTATGAATATGCAAATAGCTTGATTTTCACTACAGGGAGACTTACACAATAACAGCACTGCTGCAGAGGCATGTGGTGCAAGGTACCAACAAGTACATAAAACATAAAATCGGAAATTATTATGAAATTTTTATTACATAGCAAGGTTAGTAAATGCATGACTTTTGGATTGACCTTTTTTTAATTATCTAAAGCAATGGCATACAATACTTGTACAGTGTATGAATTCATTTTATTTTTATGAGTGTCTGTTTGAGCCTTTGTGCTTAAAATGAACAAACCCACTTAAAGGATTAATTCACTTCAGAATTAAAACAATCACCACCAAGGCATCCAAGATGCTCATGTCTTTATTTCTTCAGTTAAAAAGAAATGAAAGTTTTTGAGGAAAATTCCAGGATTTTTCTCCTTATAGTGACGTCAATGGGGTCGAAATTGCAGTTTCAATGCAGCTTTAAAGACTTGACACAATCCCAGTCTTATCTAGCCAAACCATTGGTAATTTTCAAATAAAAAAAAATAAATATATATACTTTTTAACCACAAATGCTCATCTTGCACTAGCACTGTGATGCGCCACGCGTTATGTAATGCTTGTTCTGGCTAAAAATGTAGGGTAGGGTGAAACTCCATTTTATTTTCTCCTCCAACTTCAAAATCATCTGAAATCGTTGTTTTAACTTTTATTTATTTATTTATTTATTATTTTGTGAACAGCACTTGACTTGGTCTTTGCACGTTTGCTTTGTAAACACAAATAAGAAAGACGTGGTGGTGAGTAAATTATCCGGAAATTTTAATTCTGAAGTGAACTAATCTCATAGTCATGATCTAAGTCAACATGAAGGTGCTATAAAAGATAGTAAAAAGTAAAATGCCAGTATTGCTCAATATATCGTAGCTTTAGAGGCAAAGCAAACTGGCACATTGTCCTTATGAAGTGTACATTGTTTGCTTTGAACATTGATGAATGCAAATTCAATGGTTCTGCATAATAATTTAATCACGCAAGCCACTTTTTGTGCCCTAGCCGCAACCACACACCCAATGAAAAAAGCCTGAACAAAAATCCGTAATAATGTAGTTGCGTAGAAATCCCAAACAAACTCAAAAGGTTAGTATATTGCACATGCATTTCCGTGTGTGATATTTGTGAGCGAGCCTGTGGGTGGAGTGCTGGCTTATATTGATCTTCTTAATTACATTCATGACGTTGTCTCAGTCAAGGCCATAAATTAGATTTATCACACCGCACAAGCGTAACCCGATACTACACAATAGACATGATGAAACACACCCCAGATGCAATTCAAGCCTGGCCAAAAAGAAGAATGCTGTGTTCAAGGAGTGATATGGGCTAGGAGTGAACATCTTTGCCTACATAGGCTATTTTCTTTAAAAAGGAAAGTGAATGACTGTGTTAAGTATAAGGGGCGATTCGCTCAGAACACGTTTTTCCATTCCACTGTGCCTATCTTCTATTGTTTTTCAATGTAAACACATGCAAGATGGACGTGTTTAACTGTTGCACTTGTCTTTTTCAGTGCTCATGTTAAAAGAAATTCAACTTTTGGCATTTCTTCCCATGCACTGCCTGTGTCTTGCATTTTTAACCACTAGAGTATAATTGGTTCATAAATACTCTAGTTTGTATAATAATAACAATATTTGTGAATACTCTCCTCCATCGCAGAGCCGTGTAAATTATCTTCCCACCATAGACTGTAAAAGAAAGGGCTTCCAATGGCTCTGCTCTGGTTAGTCTTTACTTTCTCATACTGGTTCAGACTGGTGATGCAGTGCGCAATGACAGATGAGTGATTTTCGCTCTCCACTTCCTGTGAAGTCATGTATCGATGTTCCCTTATTCCCTACGCTTTGTGCAGTGCCCTTCGACCTGAAAATATTCGCTCCCTCTAGATGGCGGGAAACCCTGTGAAGTCCACTTCGCAGTCCACTTATGGCCGAATGGAGCGCACATGAAGTACAGAAATGTAATGTCAGAGCGGGATTTGAGTAGTCTCACCGGTGAGCGGCGAATAAGTGGAGAGTTCGCTTGTGCCGTGAGCGTCACTCCACTTTACTTCACTCACCCGCTCTGGTGCTATATTTCATGCTCAATATCTCATATCTCAGTTCATTATCTTTAAGTTTTGTTCTCTGTTAAAATACCAATATGAACGCTAAGCAGGCCAGGACTAAAATGTTTTTTTACCGAGCGAACCGAACTACAAGTGTAAACACAAGGTCATAATCATTATATAAAAGTTCAACATCACATAATTTTAGTTTTTGAGCTTGAGGCCAGTGCCCCCAAAAACAAGAAAACGAGAGCTCTTGTGGTCACTTTCTCATATTTGCTATGAAATCTTTTTCACTACACATTTCTATAAACAATATTCTATATCTTTTCTTTTTTTTCTTTAAAAAGGTGCTTCATTCTGAGTACATTTTATGATAAAATCCCATTTTTCAGGGAAGTGGGTATCTCTCTACATGGCATTATAAATGAATTCAATCTCACACAGGCAGTTATTTGGTTTTAGGAAGCTAGTTAATGAGATCGCGTCCTCTCCCATAAGCCATTAAGCTGTTTTCCCAAGAGACTCTGGGGATATTTGACATTTCAGTCCTGATGGAAATGGATGACGCTGTTATTTCTTTAACTGCAAATAAACCGAACGAAAATAACAGGTGAGTTTTCTTGACACTTTCTCTCTTTACTGAGAGAAAAATAGATGTCAGTAGATTTAACGTTGTTAAAGTGTCATGTGATTGTGTTTTATCATAAGATAATATTCATATCTCTTTTTCTGTGGACAAACTATAATTTTATTCTGTTTACAGGTTCACATGAGAAGATGGATTATGCTGTGATTTTGAAAGCCCTTCATGGTTAGTTTTTTGTGCAAGAACTTATGATCTAAAAGTATTGCTGTTTTATATTATATAACTATATTAATGGGTAAATCCCACAAAACCTGTCAACAAACCATGTCCAGCTCCTATTTACCCAAAATTAAAACAATTAAGAAATTATATTTCACATAAACTATTTTATAAGAACCTCAATTTTTTTTTTTTTTTTTTTTTTTGGGCAATGTGACATTTTCATGAGAATTAAGCACAAACACTTTTATTAAAGTCTAACAAAAATCCCATTCTCAGAACTACTTTAAAAAAAATTAATGTATAAAAAATACATATACATTTATATATATAAATGCATTTACATTATGGTAGTATTTCTATTTGTATTTGTACTGGATGGAATTTTGCTGATTAAAAAAATATATTAACAAACTAAATGTTTTATTTATTTAATTTAATAAAATATTACTGTGTAATTGCTTTTTTTGGTAATGAGAAATACTTTCTTGTAATTGTTAGAAAAAAGATCTGAGAATTTGGGAGGAAAATGTGCTTATTTTTCATAAAACGAATGTCACAATGCAAAAGTCTTGGTTCTTTGAGAGCAACATGTATTTCCTATTGACAGGTTTTGTGAGAATCGTAGAATTTTTCCTCTGTATTGATTCTTATAATTGATGAATTTGCATGAGGCAAATTAATTTGGAGGAAACTTTGCATCATGGCAAATAAAATAAAATGTCTCTGATGAAAATGCCTTGATTGTCTGTGGACTTACCGATTGTATGAACCGAAGTACAGACCAGTCCTCTACTGGGATGTGGTGTGGGAAATGCGTTTGGTTTGAAGCGTTGTGTTTCTGTCAACTGATTGCAATATCGGGTCGGGAGGAAAGTTCATCCGCTTCTAAACGCTTATTTGATGTATTACAGAGCATCTGGTTCCTGCCGCACACAGTTCAGAAGAGCAGTTCTGCACATCAGATCTCAGTCCAAACAGTGAGAGGTATTTTGAAGAGAGAAAACACCTGGAAGAGTTTATAACAAGCATAGGTGAGCTAGAAGTCCGATAAAAATCAACCTCAACTTATATCAATTGAAAGTAATTGTGATTGATGCACCATCAGTTATGTCAACAGGTCAATTCTTTTGAATAAATTGCAGATACTATTACCCTACAAAACCTGCAGACAGTCATTGATCGGATCCTGGTGTTTCACGAGCGAACGCAGATGCCTCTGTCCAGTCCGGCCAGACTGGGCGAGCAGGAGCTGTTTCCTGGGAGCGGACTCTTCCTGCCCCACTACAAACTGGCCTCCATGCTCCAGGAGTCCCGGCAGGACAGCATGAGACTCTTCCACCTGCTGTTCGAGCACTTCTTCAGCGAGGAGGACCTTAACGGGGCCGTCGCTTTCGGGAAGAGGGGAAAAGTACCTGACGGCAAAAAGATCCTGGACAGAAGAAGAGTGGATGGGATTATGTGTGAGTATTTGAAATGGGACGGTTCACTCTTACTTGACAATTTAGGGCTTAAAAGTTTTGTTTTTAATTTTTAAATTAAGTTCATCTAAAGTGACATTTACAATAAAAAAGTTTTAAATGCATGCGGTTATTTTGAACTTTCTGTTCATCAAAGAATCCAGAAAAAACATCACAGTTTCCATGAAAATATTAAGCAGCAAAAACTGTTTATAATAATCATAAATGTTTCTTGAGTATCAAATCATAATATTAGAGTGATTTCTGAAGGTTCATGTGACGCTGTGACAACTGGAGTGATTTAACAGGAATAAATTACATTCGAACATATATTCTCATAGAAAACATATTTCCCAATATTACTGTTTTTATTCAATATTTTCCTGTATTTATGTTTAAATCAATGCAGCATTGGTGAGAATAAGAGACTTATCCCAAACATTTTTAAAATAATTCAGCTAAAAGTCTTCATCTTTTGCTGATATTTAATATTTATATTTATTTATTACATTTATTTAATTTGTATTTATATATTTATTATATTTATTTTATATTTATACATATTATATATTTTTCAGAACTTCTAGTAGATTTAAAATGTTTAAGACAAATAATCAAGGATTTTCTTCACTGTTTTCCCCTAAACAACAACATGTATTTTTATATTATCAAATTGTACTGATATAACAATGCACAATAGCTATAAACAGTAATATTTGCATAATTATATTTATTTTTCATTATATAATACATGTGCAATTTTTGAGTGCTCTCTGTGCTTTCATTAATCCACAGTTTGTTTTTTCTAACTTCCTAAATTTTAATTTCCTAAACTGTTTTTAATTAAAAAATGTATTTATTTCCGTTTTCTCTCGCAGCATATGTTCTGCGTTGCTCAACGATAGACGGATGGACTCCTGTGGAATCATCGAAGCTGAAGAAGGCCTGTATTAATAAATGCAGACTTCGAATCGGCCAGAAAAAGAAGCAAGAATCTTCTCAAGAGTCTTTTATTTTTTGTGACGAACAATCTTCAGGCAAAAATGACCCTTCTTCTTATATCTAATTGCTAAATACCCAAAAATGTCCATTCACAGGCAAATGCTATTATTATACATACAGTTGAAAGGAAACACTGTTTTGCCCAGTGATTGAATGGAAGCTGCCGATCGGTGTCTTGAACATGAACGATTAAACGTGGAGTCGTTAAAAGCTGATTCAGTTCAGCTACAGCACTAAGAGATGAAAGGTTCACGGTCAGACAAATGAACTATTTCCATTTCTTTCGTTTCAGCAAAACCAACATTATCTATACTGTGATAGTTACTGACTATTGTCCTGTTTAGTCAACACAAACCTGTTTATAACCATTCAAAATAACCTTAGAATAGTCTAGTGCTTATTCAAGTTAGTCATGTAGCATTGTAACGATCAAAACAAGTCGTCAAACCATTTTGATGGGTTTTACTCGTACCTGATATCTTTAAATATTACAATGTGAACTGTTAACATATCAAAACCACCTTAAACTGTATTTTATTGCCTTTTTTCTTCCTTTTTCCTCTGCTGCTCTGATTTGTCAATCAGCATCCCACTAAATTGAGGATAGTCTCATTACATGCTTGTGGATGATTGACCGGAAATTGATTTTAAAGATTTTTAACCATCAAACAAAGTTTTTATTCCTCCATATGTTTCATAGAGTTTACATTTTAACCTAGGTGATATCCTATCCACCTTATTTTGCAACGTGCAGTAAACGTTAAAACTATTTGCGCTACAAACCAGTGTGATTATAATCATGTTAATACATTAAAGACACTATATGAAAGAAAATATCCCTTTTTTATTACAAATGTGTGAAAAGCTTTTAATGAAATTCAAAAAAACAGGACCTTCCCCGACTTCATAGGTTGTCTGTAAAAGCCTGTGGACTCATTTTTACAGTATGTGATGGACTCGGGACGTTTTTTATGAGAAAATCCAGTATGCGACGTTTACGCTCTCGAGAGCCTCTCTTCCATTCAATGACACATGAATCGAATGCATGTTCGGGATAATGGATAGCTGGATCACTGCTCCATAGGCTTCTATTGGATTGAAACTGGCCGGCCCAGAAAAGTTAATAGTCCAAGTGACTACAGTGGCTCAATCTTAAGTTTATCAAGTGACGAGAATACTTTTTGTGCGAAAAAACAAACAAACAAAAACAACGACTTTATTCAACTAATCATTTCCTTCTCTGTGGGCCTCAGAGTGAGTTCATGTAGTGTAACAGTCCAGCACTTCGGGGTTGTACATCACACGTAGACTCCTATTAGGGTGAGTAATTACTGACAGAATTTTCATTTTTGGGTGAACTATCCCTTTAACTGCTGTTTTCCCACTGCTGTCATTTTTGTTGTGCGTTTATTTTGTTAATGAGAGGAAAACATCACCAGCATTAAATCACGTTCAGTCTCTTGTACGTCACGTGTGCACGAGTGCGATGACAAGCAAAAGCAATAAGTTGCTGACTGCAGTTCACTTAACGGCCACCGATGTCGCTAATAACAAGGTAATTCTACATATAGCCCCTTTAAGATTATATGGTATTTAATACACGTTTGCAATATCAAGCAGCATAACAAAAATAACTGGAAGTCCCTCGACGCATTCAATTCACAAATGGCTGCGGCCACTATTACTACTCTGCAAATAAGGTGGATAGGCCACTTAGCATATTACAGCATATAAAATTACTGCCAGAAATATGAGATTTGTTTATTTCGTATAAACAAACAGAAATTCCTGTGTTAAAGATATTCCTAAAAATGTCTTGCTGTCTGTGAAGTGCTGAAATGAGTCTATAGTGAAAAGGTCACTCAAGGACTCACAAACTTCTGATCGGATGGCATTAGTGAAGCAGACTTTAAAACATTGAAAGTAAGTTTGATTACTTTTTACAACCAAGTATTATGTTTTTTATGAACCTTGGTACCGGTATATCACATTGTCCACAAATGTTTAATATAAAAGAAACAACTGACTTGAGCATTTAGTATGTTTATGAAAGGTCAATCTTTCCGTAATGGTTAGGAAGTCTTCACCTGACCAGTTTTAACAGTGTTTTGTTTTTGTACCTATTTGATGCTGAACTTGTCCTTATTTTAGCACTTCTACAAAGACTGATGACTGATGTTCATTTTCAAGTGTGTAAATACTCAATCATCCTGGTGTGTCTTAAGTGGTCTTATTTGTCATTTTATGATGCGTTCCAATAAAATCAATGACCAAATGATGTATGTGATGCATTTTTGACTTTAAATGAATTGCTGCAATTTAGCTTTTTTTTCCTTAGCGTGTCATCCTATATTATAAGATAGAATTTTCTAATTGACTGACAGTGTTTTTTATTTATGAATTCTGCATTTACCATTTAGCATCAGTGGCATTCATTTGAGGTGGTTTAGTCTTTTCATATTTTTCCTATAAGAAATTATGATCTTTAAATGTTATCACAAAATAATCATATTTGAAGAGGTCATGGTAGTAGTAGCAAAAATAAGACTACTAAAATCGTCAAGTAACAACAAAAGTAATTATAAAAGGATCACATTTCAATATGTGACACGTCAATCAATCAGAATAAGTTCTACTGGAAACAGTGTTGGGGAAAGCACATTGCAAGTAATGTAGGATATGTAATCAGATTACTTTTTCGAGTAACTAGTAAAGTAATGCATTACTTTTTAATTTACAACAAAATATCTGAGGATAATTAAGATTAAGTACGGTTAAGTTGGATTACTTTCCACAAAAAGTAACTAAGTAATGCAAGTAGTTACTTTTTTCAGGGAGTAAAGTTACATTACTTTTAAAAGTAACTTTTCTGAACACTGACTGGAAAGAAAAGTGTTCTCAATTATATTAAAATATATATATTTTGGACCCCTTTGTCAAGCTAAGCGAGATGAAAATATCCTTTTCCATTAATCATCCAAAGCATCTACATCTTTGTGCTGTGAAATAAAAAATATGTTATTACTGTCTGGTCGAGTGCAAAAATCAAGAAGCTAAAAAAAACCAACCATAAATGTTAACCGCAAGATGCCGAATAAAATATTGCAGATCGGATAAAAACATGTCCTGTGTAAATGGCTCCAAGGTCTACCACAGATAAACTTGATTTCTGTGGATAAATCGGTGGTAATTAAGAGATTCATTTGACTAATTGATCAACACATAATACATTCAATTAAAATGTCGAATCATCTGGCAGCCCTAAATGTTCACCACCAGCCATGCATTTTTCCTGTTTTCTACTTTTAATTCCCAAGCATAATGTATATTATTGCCTATGTTAAGTATTTCTTTTCTTCTTTTTTTTTTCTTAAATCAGATTTCAGATGACTTCTCAGATTAGCACCAAAAAACTACAACATTTAGATATATCTTTCCAGTGATAGTGGGAACTCCTAAGGTAAAGCTTTGTTTCTATCTCAAACAGTATCTCCAGCTGTGTATGAAATAGAGAGACTGAAAGCACTACTAGAGGCTGAGAGAAGCAAAGGTGACTTGATGGGTGAAACCATCAGCAGCCTGAAACAAGACAAAGAGCTTCTGCAACAGGAACTCACTAAGAAGGCTGAGCTCATCTGTGACTTCCTGCAAGAACAACTACGCCCAGGTGACTATTCCTTACAATCTAAAGAATAACAATTGTATATGATACGAAGGGAGGCATGGAGATCAGAATGTAGGTTGTGATTTGGATAAGAACGGTCTTTTTTTCTCTGACTGGCAGATAAAAGAAGGACACTTTCATCAAGTCAAATGGAGGCATGCAGCTCGCATCAGATAATCACCTCCATTCCTGAAGAGGGCGCTCCGCTTGACTCTCCAGCCCTCTTCGACTCCTTTGAGGAAGTGGAGTTGCTCCCACGGGACAGGCAGAGGACCATCAAGATTTCATCAAAGAGAACCAGAGATGGCGAGAACACACGTGTCCGAAGTAAGAAAAGGATTTGGGTCCAAATTTGACCTAAATTTAAACTCTAACTCGAACATCTAGAGCCTGGGTTCTGGACTCTGGCCCTCGAGATCCACTTTCCGGCAGAGTTTTGCTCCAGTCCCAATCAAACACACATGAACAAGCTTTGAAAAATGACACCATTTTTACCCCACCACCATTTTGAAATGCGTTCGACTTTGTCAAGTGGGCTAGGGAAGTTTATTTGGACAGACCCTCGACCCCTCGATTTTGACAGAGGGAGCAAGTCTACTCAACATGTACACTTCAGGTAGATCCATAGACCACAATGCACCACGAGTGTTACGTCACAGCAGGTCGTGCTTAATTTACCCCACCCCACACAACTCTAGTGCATGATATTGGTTATTTTAACATTTAACCGCATAATACTTGTAGCTACCTTAAGCTGACTATTATAGTTTATTGTATTGTTATAATTTTTGCTTGTGTAGTTTACTAGCCTGGTTAAAACCAGACCATTCTCAGTTGTAACTGAGATATGGTCTGGCAAAGCATCATAGACAAATCATTTCCAGAG
>JAOTRC010000018.1:3541556-3558272 GCA_027497675.1 Cyprinella lutrensis | reverse complement strand
CGGGGTTGCGGTGCCACCGGCTTGGGCCCGCAATCGCTGCTTGCAGCTATATTTATCTGGAGATCATATAATATTCTATATTTTAATATAGTTTGGTGTATTCAACAGTTTGCTATGGGAGACTACTATACCAGAAGCTTCTCTAGTGCGGAGTTTTTAGTGTGCATATAGAGTCCATTGTGAAGAAACCAACCAATTAGACTGGTGTGAGTGATTTTAAGGCATTTTTTTGTGTGTGGTGTGTGTCAGGCGGTCCGTGGCATGCTTGTGAATTCAGGCCCAAACTCGGTGCTCCAAAACAAAGGACCGAGAGCTACTTGCGGAATGTCGTTGTAATAGTTTAATTGAATCTCTGACTACTGTCAGCTGTTCTACATTAGAGAGCTCTCCACGTTGCTGGAGGGAGTAAATTGCGACTGTCTGAAGTGAAACTGAGATGTATTCCAGTAGTCTCCTACCATGATGTAGAACAGTGATTCAATGGAAAAACGAAAGAGTTGCCTAGCAATCCACTACAATACAAAAAATTTAGCTCATTAGTCACTGTGCGAATGCCACAGAAACTCTGAAGACGCATGCCAAGACAAGGATTTAGTCATAAACACGTGTAAGACCCACAGTGAAGGACACCTCACGGGACTCGAGTGCAGACATCTCAGATGAGTTTCCAGCAGCCTTCCCATTTCAACCCCTCTGTATTAAACAGACTTTATTAGAGCAGGAGTCCCTGACAGACGGGATATGTCAGTGAAAGCCTTAAGTGGGATTTGAACCAGTGACCTTTTGGCCCAGAAGGCTTCCTTCAACAGCCACTCCATTATAAGAGTCTCAGTTCATTGCAGGAATCATGGGATGGCGGGAAACTTGTAATACAGTAGTTGTCACTTCATTTGGGATGATAGTTAAAGCTAGACTTTTGTTATATTTCAGATCACTAATAAGTATAGTTGTTCTTGTAACCTTGTTGCTTATCCTGTAGGTGATGTGAGAAAATCTTTCTCTATTCTATTCTATTCTATTCTATTCTATTCTATTCTATTCTATTCTATTCTATTCTATTGACTGCATTACAGTTCCATATCACTTCGCATATGTTTAGCTTTTATTTCTGTTGATTGTATTTAGACTTCAAAAGTCTAAATTTGTCTAGATTAAAACAATGAACAAAATGTGTAACAATCATAAAGTTTTGTTGGTCACAGAGCTTATGTTCTGCAGTAATCCAAAAACCCATTGGGCTTTAGTTGAGGGAACCATGTAAACTTCTATTTTTCAATCTCTCCTTTTCAACTGCCCTACATTTTTTCCCTCCCCTTATGGAATACTACCTGTAAAGAGGAAGATATTATTATAATTAATATTTTGTTTATGCAGAATTTTGAAAAATATTTACTACAAGCCACCACAGTTATCCTCCTGATCGTATCCTTATTTTCAAGAGAGAAACCACAGGGCCGCCTGAGAGTGATTTGTTTTGTCTTTTTAAAAACATATTCTTGGCACTGACAGAAAACCTTGTCAACCGCAGAGATAAACTTCAAACAATCTGGATGATATTACCTCCACTTACACACTCTTGGGCTGTTATACTCGCCGTCACTCAAGGAAACACACGTCACTGGCTTTCCAGACGCTCTAGTTTATCATGCGAGTGTAACTTCTGTTGACGTCAACTAAACACATGGTCTTTTTCATGCTGTATTAAAACAGTCTTTACACAGCAATACTCTTTCTTTAGTTGTTCTAAATCTTAACGACACGTGAAATTCTTACATTTACACGCATTAGCTTGTAGTTTACAGCCAACATGAAACCGCATTGATTTTACTGCATTTTACCGCATTGATTAATTTCTGAATACTGAATACTTTCTATTCATCGAAGAATCCTGAAATTAAATCCTTGTACCTGTCCCCATTCTCCAGGGATCCAGCGTGGCGGCGGACAGCGACCGAGGCTGCAGCGAATCCGGACTGGAGGTTTGTTATGATCCGCACAGAGGGCTGGTGGGAAGGTTTTGGTCAGGTCGCTACTTTTACACAGAACAATACGATGCTTGAAGCCAGGGCCACACTTTGGGGTACACTACAGACAAAAACACAACACAACAATATAAAACTACTTCGCAAGTAGATTATCCAAAGACTTTAAAGATGAAGAACACATCAGGTCACCTCAGACCAATCTAGCGTCACCCACTGGGGTGGGCAGGACTGATTGTTGCAGGACTCTTGCTCTATTGGTCGATGGGTCAGACAGTGGCTGTCCTGCAGGGACTCCTCCTCGGCGGGGCCGAGTTTACGTATACACAAAACGGTGCGTGTTCGGATGCCTCCGTCACAGGTTTTCCCACATTCTGACCAGTCACCGATAAACCACCTGAAAACACAGAAAAATGGGAATTCTCCATCCATAAATATTTATTACTAACTGCATTTTGCGTGTTTTCCTCAAAATATAAATTTAGTATGTATTGCGTATATGCTACCCCCTCAAAATTTTAGATTTTTAGATTAAGCAATGCCAAAAAATGATCAGAAGTGACAGTAAAGACTGTTTGAATTTCAATTATAAAATCATTTAAGTACTGTGTAATAATAATTAACTACATGTACTTACTATAGGGTTAGGATTAGGGTGTGGTTTAGGGTTAGTTGTATGTTATTATGCGTAATTTATAGTTATTATTACAGTAACTACATGTAACGTCTAACAAGGACACGGTAAAAACATTTATTTTAAACTGTAATAATACTTCACGACTTTACAGTTTTTACTGTATTCTTACCCAAACTTCTTTTCACAATAAAATAAATAGATCTTTGCAGTGACAACTTTACAATCTCTCAGTGAAACGCAACATTGAAAAATCCATCAAGATCTCGATTTGATATATTAGTTTCAAATGCTTAATGCCTTGCCACATAGTGGCCTAAAATTAGCAAGAAGAGAAACATTTGGCATAAATTGCCTGAAACGCCATTGTATTTCAACCATATTTGTACTCACAATTGGTTTTTGGACTCTGCAAATGCACTTTGTTAAGGTTCAACGCCTGTGAACTCCACACAATGGCAACAACAATTCCAAATTTGCATTCAATTTGTCTTCGTTTTTGGCAAAACCACTCCTACACTTTAGCTGGGCTGTGGAATACAGACATTTTATACAACCGTGTCTTTTTATCATTTGTTACGGCTGAATTAAGTTCCGTGTGGTTTGTTTGCATTCTCTTGGCGATGCTCTGATAAAGCCCCGGACTATGCGTCTTACGAAACGCTACAAGTAAAATAAAATTAAAGCTGAATGTGAATTAATAATGAAATAAAATCTGTCATAATCTGCAAGATCATTAGAGAGAAATGACCTCCCTGAAAACAACAGGGTGTTCTCCAATGACCATTACGACCCTTTCTGGGCCAGAGATTGCATTCCTCTGACATCAGGTGGAGATGGAAATAGATTTAAGATGATGTTATTAGCGATGCCCATCTTCGGGTTCAGGTTCACTAAACCCTCCACTGGCAAGATGCAGGAGTGCAGAGGCCAAAACCATTTAATTCCTCCTTCCAATTTCAAATTTGCAGACACAAGTGAACTTTGCTCAGCTGCTCGCCCCATTGAAAATGAGCGTTAAGTGCGTCTGGCCGCCGCACACACGCATACTACACACGTTTATGGATATTGTCCCTTGAGGGTTCATGAATTCTGCTAGCCAATACAATTAAACGCAGGTGATCACTCATACTTTTTTGGATGCCTTTAGGATTTTGGCACCAAAATCCAAATGAAAATAGGCAACATATGAAGAAATAAATCATGTTGCTTAGTTTTTAAGCTGTCTTCAAAGAAGCTCTTTATGGTCGGGGTGCTATGAAGACAAATTAAACATTATGGGTTGTGGGCCTTTGCACTTTTATTGCTAAGCAGCTATGTATTATTTTGATAAGACTCATCAAAACAGAATTTGTGGATTTTTTTAAAATTTTTTTCATCCTAGGCTGACAAAGAGAGCAAAACCTTAAGTATAAGCCACATGTTTGAGAAAATATATATATTTATATACAAGGAAAATTATTTTTTAAATGTAGATTTTTGCATGAAGTAAATTAATTAAGTTTTCTATAACAATTAAGATTTTTAGTTACACTTTATTTCAATGGTCCACTTTACACATTCTAACTATGGCCTGGTTTCACAGAAAGGGTTAGATTAAGCCAGGATTAGGCCTTAGGTCAATAAGGACATGTAAGTAGCTTTTATAAACGTGCCTTAGGAAAAAAAAAACATTACTGGTTGCATGTTGAGACAAAACAATGCTACTGATCTATTTTAAGATATGCCAGTGCTAGTTGCTTTCAGTTAAAATGTGCATTTTTGTCTGGGACTAGCTTAAACCTTGTCTGTGAAATCGGGGAAATAAGTAACTTTGCAACTACATGTCAACTAACTCTCATTGGACTATTAGTAGACTGCTAAATTATGGTTAGGTGTTTGGGCTCGGGTTAAGGCTGGAATACACTACAACCCATTTTAAAACACAAGGCATCATACACTTGCTGACTTTGTAAATTATACACACTAAACGACTAGGGTATCCTCACACTACTAGACTTTCAAATCATTACGAACACAACAAACTCACTTAGAAACATGTGACAAATGAAGACCTTATATGTTCTAAAATCGGCTCAAAATATTAAACATGTTTGATATTCTCCATATGAGAATCAAATCTGACTTTCACATTGTGCAGCGTTTTAGCTTTTAATGTGGACATAATTGCTTATCAAAGAAAAACATGTCACATCTTACCAAGTTAGGGCATGATAAAAAATTTGCTCTCATTGTCATTCCCATGATGCAATAATTAATGATATATCATCTCAAGTCCAAGTACATGATGTAATGGTTATAAATAGGCTATACTTTAATTATGCAATTATAACAATTAGGCTGTCAAGCCATTAAAATTGTTTATCTAATTAATTACACAATGTGGCAATTATTTAATTTAATTAACCACAAATTAATCACACATCTGTTTGGGCCAAGAAATTAATTTAATTACATTAAATTAAAGTCATTATTTTGTTAAATGAGACATCAAGTAGAATTAGAAGAAAATAACAGAATTTTCATGAAAAACCTTCAAAAAACTTAATTTTTTTTATTAATATGAATTTTTTTTTATGAAATAATACTCTAAATAAGAAAGTAAAACTGCCAGTAGGTGGCTGTAAATGTCTAAATGAGTGAGTCATTGAATCATTCGTTCATTCGATTTGTTCAAACGGCTGATTCACTCAGTAATAGCTTCCTTTATGAATGGGTCATTGAATCATTGGTTCACCGATTGATTCGCTCAAAAGGCTGATTCATTCAGAAATTAAACACCGCTGTGAGTTGCGCGGAGGCGCACAACAGTCCTGCTCTGGCTTTTAGGTAATATGTTCATTGAAAAATTGACCAAAAGCATATTGTGTCTATTATATTATATAACAAAATATTAACTTCTTATTTGTTGAACTGTTGTATAAAATCAGTACCACATTTGCACTCGTGCTATTCGGGACAAAAACATCACTTGAGTGATATTGCACTGCGATATAGCTTGACTATATCATATCATATAAATTTTTGAATTTTTGGGGCATATAATTATATAGGCTGGAGCCTACAGAAGGCAATTATATGCCCCTAAAATTCATAAGTTAATGCCCTAATAATTATATATCTCTTTTTTTTGTTTCCCTAATCAACACGCCTCAAAGTTGCTATACTCACTCGGGAGGGCAAGGCTCTGTGTTACAGGGCCGCTGGTTCCCTGGCGGTTTGCTGTCCGAGTCACAGTAGCTGTTTTGGACCACAGAGTTGTCATCCAGTCTTTTACACACCACCTCCTGCTTCTGCGAACCTGCAAAAAGACAATAAAACATCACTTCATTCATCTTACTCGGCCGTTTTCGGCACTTCAGCAGCTTGCGCGCAAAGCGCTGTGTGGTCGGCATCGGTCCCTGAGGTTAAACTAGCTCCGTGTCTCTTCTCCAGGGGTCCGCTTGCTGACAGAGCACTCTGTGTGGATAGAGGCACGGAGGTGATATCAATTTTCCCTCCGTATTATATCTAGGTGTGTAAATGCCTCGGTTGAAGTGAGTGTCTTAGTGAATGATTTTTACAGAGAAGCCAATCTTTTCTTTGGCTCTTGGTTGTGAAAAGTGAGCATTACCACAGTAATGGCAGAGTAGTGCGCTATGCTTAGCGCTAGAGGCCATTGGACTCTTTGGGGCCCATAAGGAAAGACATTAGCCTCCAGTTAAGCCGGTTTATGCCAAGCTTGGCTAGCGTGCAAGGCCACCTTGTGAGGTGGATCTAACAGCTGCCAGTACGGCATTCTTGACTGGGTAACCGAAATAACAAACTACTCCGGTGGGAGCTCGATGAACCCTTTCAAGATAAGAGATTTCGTTAGTACCGATTTGATTCGCTGAAACCCAACCAGGGGGTAAATGTAAAATCTCATGACATCAGTTCATGATGTAAGACCGTTATCATTGTTGCACATAATGATCAAAACAATAAGACCGCAACATGGAAATTTAATGGGAGTTTGTAAAAAAAAAGCAGGAATCAAGTCCAAGTGTCTGAATCACAAATCATTTCTAAAAGAATATTGCTGAATTTTATGGCAGTTCGCTTAGTGTTCAAATGCTCCCTGTGTGGCTTGCCAGCAGAACAGCCGGGAGTTGTATTAATAACCCAAAATTTCACAAATGACATAAGTGTTGCCCTGGGGTATTTCCATATAAACTAAAATGTGTTCAAATGAATTGAGCAACGAATGAGGTTGAGTTTGCGGAGCTCTGTGAAAACCCTCAGTGGACTGGCCTGCGATGTTTGCATTTTTTGGTGAAATATAACAAGTGCTTTGAATGTTTTCAATGGCCATAACTGAAAAAAGGATAGAGGAAAACTATTTATTGTTGTAAGAAAGCCATTTATTTCGGAGGAGCCTGAACAGTCTGGTCATATTTGAGGTGAGGGCTCACATTTACATGTGGTTACGACATTCAGATGTTGAAATAAGAGGCAGCCTTTCTGCTCCCTGTATAACTTGTATGTTGGTGTCACAAATTGGTGAAACATAGTCATATGTAAGATAAAAATACATTTATCATTCTGTAGGATTTTTTTTAAATAAAGAAATTATGACTTCCAATCCAACGCTGTTCATAATCAAAATGTAGCAAAGCAAAATAGAGCTTTCAAGGCGAGACGTAAAAGTACCATAAATGTATCAAAGGCCCTGTTTACACCTAGTATTATGAATCGTTTGCGTCAATCTGATCATATTTGGACGACAAAATATGGGTGTAAATGCCCGGGTCTAAAACTTTTTGAGCTTGTCCACTTTAGACCACTTCCAGATGTTTTCGAAAACAAATTTGAGCGGATTTCTTTCCTAGTGTAGATGCTCATGTGGTCGAATGTGTTCAAACAGCCACAAAAGACCCATCTTATCTCCACCGTTGACCTAATGCGCAAACATTATGGGAAGCCTATTAGCCAAAAGGTGCCTACTTTTTGCGTTCAAATGTAAATTTCACAAGCTTATTTCATCCATTAGATCGAAAGACCTGAAAAAGCCCTTACATTTACAGTACCTGCCCATAGACCCTCCCCTAGAAGAAACCAGGACAGAATTGGTCAAAAGTGGACAAAAGAGACACCAGGTGTAAACGGGAATGTGTCTCCTTCATCTACTTGTGATAAATCATCATTACAGGGCCATAAATACCAAATTGTTTGTACCAAAATACCAAAATGTAAGTTCCTATTTACTGATAATTATGAACAAAATCATTCCAACCAGTTTTGTGAACTGGATGAACTGATTCCTTCAAACGATCTGTCGCTCAAGAATCAGACTTTTCTACTTCTCTCATGAACTCTCAGCTCAGTTCTTGCCCACTGTAACTGAACAGACAACTAATAGATTCTTCAAAATGTAAAATTCTTTGGTGTCCGAGTCATCAGGAAAATCTTTTAAACTACGTATGAAGCCTGGGGACACTATCAAGAACATGTTTTCGTCCAGTCTGTCCACTTGCTTTTCACATTTTCTCATTACTGATCAGCAGGTACAACAAACTTCCTCAATAAGGATGTGTGGAATTGATTGTCGTACCTCCTGCACATGTTGCTGAGCACTCAGACCAGGGCAGATGGTGCCAAGAGAAGCCCACTTCATTGTCCCCACTTCCTGTACGCTGGATGGGCACATTGAACTTGTAGTGGATGCCCAGGTTCTGTTCCTGTAGCAGCACCTGTAACATTTAAAATGGAATAGTGGTTTCTTTTCTGTTGCTAATATACTGGCATATCAAAGAGGTCAGGGTCAACTTGGTTACTTTTGTTCCCAGATTGTCCCAAATAGCACTTTAGATGTAGATGGGTTGTTAGAGTATTTTATGGTGGGACAGTTCACATTCTTGTGGTTGCATCAGCCACTCAGTGTTGTTGTGACGTCATTCCTGACTGGATCAAACTAGAAATGCAGGTTGCATCCTTCCAAGGCTGGATGTGCCAGCCGAGCAACAGTCATTGAGATGAATGGGAATTCTCCAGGTATTATAGACTTCTACGATCTTAACCAAGGATTTTGGCAAAGGAAGTTGGTCTTGGATTAGTGACAAAAAGACAAATACTGAGGTCTTAAAAATGCATCGAATAGAGCAAACAAATCATTAGGAAGAGGAGATTTTTTGGATGAGCCCAACCTCGGTTCAGCTTGAACGTGAACGAGCACATATTTAGCATATCACATCAGCTTTATTCCTGAGTTACTTAGTCAGAGAGCTATAATTGCAAGTGTGTGTGTTATAAATTGGAAAGCCCTGTTAACCAGTGTGGGCCACAATGGAATGGCTTGTGGTGCATTGGCCACTTGTATGTTTTCCAGCGGTGCTGCGACCAGGCCTGGTATTTTCAGCACTTTTTGTCCAGGCGAAAGCGATTGTGGTTGCCGAGACGGGGCTTTTCAGAATGAACACACACACGCGTGCTAAAACATGTGCACATGAGCACTCGCACTTGGCCAGACAGAGGTTTTTAGTGCAAACATATATAACGGTTAACTCTGAAACCGCTAGATTGAGTTCATGTGAGGTTTGTACACAGATGTGGACTTTATTTAGAAGGAGCCAAACGATTTCAAACTGCGCTTTCAAAACACAAGCCTACTCTACAGTATCGCTACTGTGACCTTACTACATGAGCTTTTATAAGGCCTGAATTGTTGTAAAATAGTCATTTTGAAATGATTTTGTCACTTTTACTGAAAGTAAAGTGGAGAGATAACAGGAAACTACAGGTCCAACAGAGAGGAAAGGGACATGACACAGGCTAGATTGAAATCACATAAGTGCTTCAGCGCGTCTCTGAGCATCTGAACGACCTGCCAGGCCACATCTCTGGCATATACTTCTAAAACACTAGAGCTACTGAGATTACTCTGTTCCATATAGAGAATATATAAGGATCTAGATCTACTCACCATAACCACCAGATTTTCAGTGGTGGCCCCTAGAGCTTCTAGCGACTCGGGTTCATCGGTCGGCCTCTTGTAGTGGAAGGCTGTTCCTGCGATGTCAAATTTGCGGGGCCAGTCGATGGTCCATGCTCCGTTGATGTAATAGTCATCCCCCTCCGATTTCAAAGCTGTGACAAGCGAGAGCACCAGTTAATAACCCGACACGAGCGAGATGCTGCCAAGCTGAGAGGGTGATGTCATCGCTGTCATTCATCAACAGGACGAGCATCGTCTTACAGAGGGGCTCAGGCTTCCTGATGTCATGGGCAATTTTCACTCGCGCTTTCAGACGCAGTGCAGCTTGTAGATCTAACTTACCAAGTTCAGTCGAAAGCCTGCTTTCCTCACAAATGCCATTACCGCTCAGTTGTCAAAACAAAGATCCCATCTCAAAGCATAATTGTAGAAAAACGTCTTGATTGAGATTGGGCCAAATTGTAGAAAAACAAGGTGTTTTTTACTCACTTCAGCTCAAAAGGACTTTTGCACCACTTATTTTTCCAAAAGGTGCACCAAGTTTTTCTTTTTTTTTTTGAAGATTTAAACAAAGAAATGAACAGTACTTTAGATAAATCTTTAAATGGATAACAATCACATTTCGCAATGGATAACATAAGTCACTCCATCATAGTGTACAAAAATGTAGCCAAATATTATCTTGGTAGTAATATTTGGTTAAAATAGGCAAAAGTAACACACCATCAATTGTGAATGAATTGAAACAAAACTGAAAATTTTACTCTTTTTTCCACCATGGAAGAAAAAAGGGATATTTAGAAGAAGGACTTTCTCCAAAAAGCATCCTTTGCACAAGTCTTCAGAAGCCATATGATAAATATGTGAAACGCACTAAAATCCAAGTTATTATTACCTAAGAATTTACATCTTTAAACTTTGTGTGTCAAGATGTGTTGTGACAGGTTACACATCAATCAATGATGCAAAATGCTAATTGGTTCTTGCAGGTTTCATAACTGAAAGTGACATGGCAAGTTTTCATATAAATGCATATGCATTAACTATATAGTAAAGAGCTGCATACAAAGTCTAGGAAACATTTCCTTTTGTGTTTCATGGAAGAATAAGTCATATGAGTTTGGAAAGACAAAAGGTCGGGCAAATGATGACAGAATTGTATACTCTCAAACTGCCAGTTAAATGATACGTTGGCTAAAACCAACCAGAGAGATAAGAAGATAGTTGTTTCAGGTACAAATGAAATGAAATGACTGATTTTAAACATCAATGAACCAATTCTGTAGCATGCTTTCATTATTAGCCAAATATTTGTGAGACGTTTAAAATCCTCATTTTAAACAGGGCCATGTGTTTGTATTCCACAAACATGCCATGTGAAAAAATGTGTTTTCATAATTTCCTTGTGTTGCCAACGTCAGAACATTAGACAACTTATCTTCCTCTCAAACGGCGAGAAAATCCTCCACGTCAACATGATGGACAGCAAAACTCAACAAGCAGTCATACACACTAGCTATATTTATGTTTGCACTCAAAACAACTTAATTGGACCCGATTGTTTTAATTAGTTACATGGCTGGGAACCATGATGGTTTTACTCAGCTTGTGGTTGGGAAAAGACAAAAGACCCATCTTAAGAGAATGAACATGAGAGCAAACAGATTTACACCCACAACAAAGCTTAACACAAACCACTTCTCCACTTTTGTACTCAGAGCTGCTCGATTATTGATGAACTGAGAATTGTTTCAAAGAGAGATACCCAATTCTGAACAAACAAATTAAACACGCCATAGAGAATCTGACAAAATGTTAATCGATGCAGTATAAAGTAAAAATGTTGGATTCATTCAAATGAATTATTTTTTAAAAATCACTTGAATGAAGGATTCAATGACTCTCATAAAAAACTTGGATGAATCAGCATTTTGTTAATGAATCTCTTGAATTGAATGATTAAATGATAAGTACATTTTTTAACAATCACTTGAAAAGGGTGATTTTTCACAGGCCTACTGGTGTAACAATGCAATTAATACAGTCTTTATTTGAAACATCAAGTTACTTTCAAAAGGTGATTTACTGTGTTTTGATCACCATAGACATCAAGTGTTTATATCTAAATATCCCATTACTTCTGTGATATTTGCATATTTGTGACACACAATCATAATGTCATCAATAGATTGTTTGTGAAGCTGTTTCATAACCAACTGCTCTTTCTTAATCAGCAGCAGCGCAAACACAGATTTTAAAATTCCGGTATGATTTTGTCAAAGGTTTAAAAGACAGAGATGAATTATTGTCATTTAAGAATGAGATCGCGTAGGTGTTTGAATCGATATTGCAATCTTTTAAAGGGGTGATGAACTGAGAAATCAAATTTTCCTTGAGCTTTTGACATCTAATAGGTCATCATGTTATAAGAATATCCTGTAAGTTTCAGAACTGAAAACGTCCTTGTTAGTTCAATAAAAGCTTTTATTGACACCAGTCTCAGCAAACGACTCGTTTTTCAAAGTGGGGAACTATGACGTCAAAGAGGATAAAACACCACCCCCGCAGAAGAAGATCAACGCCTACGGTTTAGCTCCGACCGATTCGTGCATTACACGCATAGCTAAATAACATAGCCTACCTCGTGATGACAAACCGGATCGAGTTACCGAGCAATACAGAATATTGTGCTGGTTGAGGAAGAAGACAGTCGCTGCATAAGCTTCCTCTGGATTCCAATAGAAATGCAAAACCCACACATTCCCATCCACCTAATTTTCAATTTTTTCTTTATCATTTTTAATTGTCGTTACCAAAAACAAATATTACCTTATTATATTACACATCCATACTCAAGCTGTTTCACTCACTTTTGTTTTGTTGGGAAATGTTTAGCAAATGTCTTTCAGTTCTCAAACATTGTGTTCTTTTGTTTAGCTATTGTTTGTAAAATCCCATTTTAACTCAACTAAGTGGCAGGGGTTTATGCAGCTTTCTCTTTGAAATAACATTTCATTTGCAATTATCCTCACTAAGCTTTCCGCTGCCAAATTAGAACCAAAGATTAGTCATTACAATACTGAGGATTTGCAATTGCGCACACTATGCGTACCCCGTGTAACGGGATGCTTTGGGATCTGCCAATTAGACACCAGGGGTAGGAATGAGTTCTGCTCTTTATGAGTGGAAACAAGCCTAGCCACTCTAGATCAGCAATTTGCCAATCATCTCCATTTTTTGAGACCTCATTCACAGGCTCTTCTCAACCCTTGGGAGTCCTAAAGGACTCGCAAGTAATTCCACACTGATAAACTAAAAAAGAACAATAAATTTCGCCCAATTTTCCAGATCACATTGCTCCGTAATGTTAAGGGAAATGCCATCATTTGCTCTTGAGCTTTGCCAGAGACACACTAATTGACGATTGTTGAACAAAAGACCAACTTGAGACCAAGACGACTGGAAAATCTGAAAAACTTTGTATGAGAATAGCATTAGGCTACTACAACTGCCTTGGCTTCTTCTGTGAATTAAAGAGACTGACTTGCTTTAAAAAAGTAAAGACATGCAGATATCTAGTTCTGCTAATACACTTTGACATTCTGAAGTATACGACCCCATGATGTCCGGACGGAATCATTGTAATTGGCGGGGTTCTTCAAGGTTTAGCATAAGGACTTTAGCTGGAGCTCTCTAAAGCTCTAAACCATGACCAGTGGTCTTTGCTAACAGTCTCTCTGAGGAGCTTCTACTGTTTTTCATTTTATTTTTATTTTTTATTCTTGTATGATCTTAATAAATTGGCTGAGACAAGTGAAGCATCAGTCTTTCAGCTGGGAAAGAAGCACCTGACAGTAAGATTATTGAAAAACCAGGAGGATGATGGGAAAGCCATGCCCAACAGTAAAACTTGTTTTATAACCATCTCCTTTTTTGGAGATGCTTGAACTGGACAGTGCATAAGGTGAAATAAATCATAGCACTATGGTTCATCCTTTGTAATTTGACACCACAGCATATTAAAAAGCATCCCACACCGAGCTTTATGTTGAGCTTGTCAAAATGTGTGAGTTATAGTTCCAAAACACAAAGAAACACTGGAAAGCGTCTCTGCTTTTTCTCTGACGAGAAGCCATGTTTAAGTCAAGTTTGTTTTCAATAACATCAAAAACATGGCTGCCTTTTGGCACTGAGAACACCTCCTCAATTGCTTCTGTTGTGTCAGAATCGACTTTCGACTTGCCAGCACATCAAAAGCACAAAAACAGGACCATGACTTTATGATTACGTCTTTTTTATAGCCTTGAAATGAGTCCCTGTTCCCCCTTGGAAAACTGCTGATTGTAAATAGGGGGCTTGTACTGACAATGTATATCTTTATATAATTGAAGCTCCTCACCATATGTTTGCTCTCCTTTCAAAGAAGGGACAGTCTTTGGTGTCAACTGGGGCCCAAGTAACATCTGTGAGCTATTACATTTGCCCAATCCAGCAGGCAGGTTAATTAAAATATGTCAGGTAATCAAGCTGCCGGAAGCCAATTAAAGTTGCCTGATCAGGGGTGCGTTTCCCAAAAGCATCGTTAGACAACCATGGCCGCTAATTCTATTGAACTCTATTGGTAACGATGGAACTTGCGACCATGGTTGGCTTTGGGAAACTCACCCCTGGGCAGTTGTCTGGTCACATCTTTCAAAAAGATCAATTGTTTGTTCAAGGTCAGGTAATGGATTGCACCTCAATATTATGTGTGCACATCACTGGATTGGCTTCACACCAAGTGTAAATTGGGATATTATGGGATGGGATGTTGCAGGTGGGAAGCTGGAAGTTGAAAGATGGCAGAACAGTTGCAGGGAGAAGACGCACACACATCTGCGAGTCTTCCCCTGCGGGCACTTGGCTCACTCACAATCAAAATTCTGAATAGAAATTCAATGGCATCTGTGCCTATGGCCCCGAAAGATTTATGCTGACAGCACATTTGAATACGCATTGACCCAGAGACACGCATGCGATTAACAGGTGAGGAGAGGGGTGCATGAGAGGTAGGGAAGTAATATTGATGTCAAATGCAAGAATTCTCAAAATGATGTGGGGGAAATATAAAACATAACACTATATTACAGGAGCAGCTATTATTTGACCCATTTTTTCGTGCCAGCTATTTGGTGCCAGAACAGCTATTTGGTGCCAGAACTAACAGATCTGAAATCAAAAGGGGAAAAAACATAAAAAACTGTTTACACCCATAATTAATTCGTAGATACAGTAGCAAAATACTGGCATTTCAGTAATAGTCAGTAATAACTATTAAAAAGCCACGAATTTATATGAATTCTGTGAGTGATGTTCTAGTCCTCGATGCATTGCAATTCACATAAAAAAGCTAGAGGTACAGATGATGCTTTGTTAACTTTAAATAAGCCAGTAATTACCGAAGATAAGCAGAATACATTGGCATTTCAACTTGTAATATTTGGTTGAAATCCAAGTGCCAAAGAAGACTCCTATTAAGTTTATGTAATTTTATATTAATTGTAATTACAAATTTACATTAATATTTCAATTTATATGTTAAAAAAGTTCAAAGGTGTGGTCAACAGCAAATTATTTTCTGCTTATGATTTTGAATATTGAGAAATATCACTGGTAAACTGTAAAAAAATAGTGTTGGTTTAACTTAAAAAGTAAGTAACCTGGTTGCCTTAAAATTTCAAGTTGATTGAACTGGAAAAAGTGAGTTAATAAAATGAAGGAGATTTATTTAATCATCAGACACTCAAAATAATAAGTTATCTCAACTAAATAAATTATTTAAGTTGATTTGACAAAAGAAAAAAAATGTTGTGATAACAAATCTTGAAAAAAAATTTTTACAGTGTATTAGTGCAGACTAATACAATTTTGGTATTGTGACAACATTAGTTGGTGATGGAAACAAATTTAGGGGATGGTGGATTGTTGGTCTTTAAGCACTTTGATCCAAAAGAATTGGATGAGGCTGGAGGGATTTGTGTAGACTTTAGGGCACTGGATTAAACGGAGCTATCTGCAGTAGCCCCTGACATGATAGTGGGTGGCCAATATAGCAACAGCCTGTGGTGTAGTATGTACCTTGGCACCCTGCCCTGGTCCCCACTAATGGCACATAGGTCCTGGATTAGATTTACTCAAGTAATCTTTATAAATTTGACAGAAGTGAAGAGATTATGCCAGCCTCCCCCAACCCTTGTTTTTTCAGAAAGGCTCAGACGCCATGTCTCAATCTCTTCTCTCAGAGGACTACCTGGCAGAGGTCTGGCACCGTTCCTCGGCTCGTGGCAGTCACCCCAGGGGGCAGAAAACTGAGTAGCAAAACAAGCTGTCCAATCCAAACGAAGTGCTCTATAAGCACCTGGGAGTATGGGAGCACGCTAGTCAAGGCTCATTAAAGGAATACATTAGTCCTTTCAGAACACAATGTTGCAAGGCAAAGCCTGTCAATCTAAAGGAGTCTGATGATAAAACAAGCTTGGTCTGATTTCAGTGTGAAAGAGTAACGGAAGTACAGTGTTTCTTAGCAAATTGGAGCCCGGAGAGCCAGGCAGACACGGAGGTCTAGAACATGAATCAGTTCAGTTGACGCCTTCTCCTTCCTGGATATTTTCCTATGCTGGTACGTTGATTGAAACCTCCAATGCCATGCTTTTGTAATGCCGGAAGGATGTAATGAACTGGCAGGAAAGGACTGTCTTTTTGGCATACAGCACTGTATATACAGAGTCCATAAACTCTACGTACAAGGCGATTAAGTTCAGTAACCACATTGAGGATTTTGTATTTACAAGCCTGCATTCAGATTGGTTGATATGGAGCAAGATGTACACAACTGTAAACTAACCAATATGTTGACTACAACTCTGCCAGGAAAACAAGTGTTTGAAACATGGTAATTTAAAGGGTTACTCCACTTTTTTTTGGAAAGAGGCTGATTTTACCACTCCCCCAGAGTTAAAGAGATGAGTCTTACCGTTTTCAAATCCATTCAGCCGATTTTTTGATATTTAGAAGAATATCAGTAGCCAGACAGTTTCTGGTCTCATTGACTTCCATAGTAGGAAAAAAATATACTCTGGAAGTCAATGAGACCAGACACTATCTGGTTA
>JAOTRC010000018.1:3509573-3523940 GCA_027497675.1 Cyprinella lutrensis | reverse complement strand
GTAAAACTCAACTGTTTTACTCTGGGGGAGTTGTAAAATGAGCCTATTTCCAAAAAAAGTGGAGTATCCCTTTAAGAGAGCAGCCAGAAAAATGGAGCGAAGCAGGAAGAAGAGTTTTGAGTTTAGAGTTTTTTTCGCAATTCATGGAAAGAGAGCACGATTGCATACAGAGAGGCCTTTAAAAACTGCTAGATCTGCTTATTTTCTGCTGTATTTATTTGAAACAGAGGCTAAATTAAGGAAAAGTAAAGCTTGAGGTGCGATTCTCCAAAATTGTAATGAAATTTTTTAAAGATATATTGAAAAACCTGGTATTTTTATTACCAGTGGTAGCAATTATTGGTCCATTTTTCCTCTGACATTATTAATCCATGAGCATTCCCTTGCTCATTATTACAGTTATGATTGTAATTAGCATGTCCAATAAGTTAACTGCAGCTGTCATTTGAATAAAAATCTCTTGGCTTAATCTTGTATTGTCTAAAGAGTGCATTCACCTACTGTCCCTAATCTGAATCTTCTCCAGAATAAAAACAGACTCAAGGCATTGTAATGCCTCAGGACCACGTGAAATCGTCTCAACACTCAACCTCATAATCCATCCAACCCAGGGGACATGAGGATAAGGATTGGAGACGCTGGAAACTGTCGTCACTGTGCAACTGTGTCAGTAGGTTAAGTTCTGTCTCTTTCTCACTCTCTCCCTATGTCTGGGTGGTTGTTCTTGTTCTCAGACTCTATTTATTTCTCTCGTTCACAGACAGAAAGAACTTGGCAGGGAAAAGGCTGTGTCCTCAGCTACCAGTGTCTGAAATCAGGGTACTGTGCTAAGACACTAGCAGGCAGATCCAAAATAACCTCTTAAAGAATGTCTTATCTAACCGACGCTCTGTTCTGAAGCCTGGTGAGCTGCCTCTGCCAGCATCATTCGAAGGTACTGTATCATGTACATGCTTTGAAAGTAAAGCATTTTGAAGTAACAAATATTTAATTTGAATATATCAATTATTTTAATTATAAATACATAAATAATATAATATTTTTTAATTTCTTTTTAATATTTAATATTTTTTAATAAAAAATAATATTTTTTTATTTTTACTAATAATTTATAATATATAAATTGACAAGACTTTCAGCAGATTATTGAATGTTTAAAGTGTACAAAACAAAATAATTTAATTTAATTTTTCTTTTAAATTGTATTCATTTAAATTTAACCCCTTCACGTTCAGAACGCCGACGCCCCCAGATTATTGTGGCCCGGCTATTAGGTCTGGCTATGCAAGACTAATTGGCTAGTCTCACTATCTCACAAAAGTATATTATATATCACTATCACATATATTATTTATTACAAAAAGTAAATATATACATTTATATATTTACTATATAATATGCACTGATAAATGAGGGCATTTATTAAGAAAGTTATTTCTAAAATTTAATTTCATGTCACATTAGATGAAAAAGAGAGTCCTAAATAGTAGATTAAGAATGAATTTTGCCTGATAATGGGCTTTTTTTTTTTTTTTGGCATTGTGCTTCCTGCAGTGTTCGACAGCCGTTCTTTACGATGTAGCAAATTCATTATCAGTGTTGACGGTGGATAGCACATTCAGTAGCATGTGTGGTCACTACTTTTTCTCTGCCTTTACATTTATCAACTTTTTGGAGCTAGCAGGGCCTCCACTCCATTACACGCTGGGTGAGAAATGGCTGACATTCGTATTCCTTTGATGCTGACCCAGCCGGGGGCAGACATAAGTACGCCACCCGCTAAAAAAAAACAGCGGCTCAACCTGGGGCTCGCTGCTTGTCCAAGACAACGCACAAGAGCTTGGCAGTAAATAGATCCATTGAGCGAATGGTAACAAAGATCGACAGCTTGTGGTCCTCTTCCATTCTTCCTCTTGAGCCATCCTATGAGTGAGGACAATGGCCACCCTAATCTTTGTTAAAACTGTCTCTCTAACCTGGCCCGGCAGAAAACTGATGACCCAAACGCTGCTTGCATGAGTGAACACTGGGAATAGGCTTTCTTATTTCCATATCTGGTACAATGAGAGCATAGCCAGACACAATATCAAGAGGAGCCATGAGGAGTCCGTTTCCCATTACCTGCCATTTCATAACCTTTCCTATTGTATACAGTTTTCTCCCTTATGGCACAGTGACTTACCCCCTTTTCAATGGTGCTGGTCTGGCACAGGGTTCCTTCTGCGGCGGGGATACTGTTGGTGACACAGCGGTTACTTTTGCTAAGGCACCAGAGCTCTCTACACACTTCCTAGGAAAGAAGGCAAAAGCAAGTTGGTCAGAATATATCAATTTCCAAGAGAGACCAGAAAAAATGGAAATAAGATTAGCATTGTGCAGTGGGCTGGTTTCCCCAGCAGGCTTCTTAGAGACCCAATGAAATCACTTCTTTTTTGCCTTGACATACCTATTGAAACAGGATGTTTAGGTGGGGCATACTGCAAGGATACCCCCCTTAATAAGCCAATAGGCTGTAGTTATAATAGGCTGTAGTTACGTCACTGCTTCATAAACTACTACAGTACATGTTTTGGTGGAGGAGACATACTTATTTTAAAACGAATTTGATGTTGGAACTATGGGGAACGCCATCAGGGTGATTGGAACTGAGCCATTCGATTCACTTGTCACAGATCGAGACACGTGTGTGTATTGTTCGGGTCCGGCCACGCGCAGTGTGACGTGTTTTTTATCATTTGGCATGGAGGCCAATGTTAGGAGTGTCGAGTGCTTGCCGTGCAGCAGGTCAACTTGATCTACTGCGTGGGATCATTTTGGATTTAGTCAGTGTTGGGTGTAACTAATTACTAAGTAATTAGTTACTGTAATTTAATTACGTTTCACTTGAAAATGTAAAGTAAGGGATTACTCTTCATTTATCTGTAATTTAATTACAGTTACTTCTGATGTAATTGAGGCAAATACTGTGTATGGATCAATCCGATCTCACAGTGATTCTGAAGCTCACCTGTGTTTCCCTAGGGGTTGTGTATTTAGGGTCAAGGATAGTGAGAAACAATATTTCTAGCAGTTCACGTATATGCTCACATGTATATAGTGGTGGGCCAAGCCAAGGTCGCAGTTTAAAAAATTCTCCCAAACCAAGTATTCCCTATGGGCTGGGTCAAAATAAAAAGAAATTTACCTAGCTTAACCTTAGTGCTCTGCTCTTAGACCTCATGTGGCTAATGCTTGGCCCGCAAGGAAGGGAGGAAGGTTGTTAAGGCCAGGACTTTCCTTGTCCCGGAGCATAGAAGCTTGGATAATGGCCAAGGGAATATTACCACTTGACAGACTTGCTTTTAGCCATAATTAAAGCTGTCAATAGACTGAACATTTTAATTGTGATTAATCCCACCCTTTTGTTGAAAAACAGAACGTGGAGATGGCAAAAAAAAAAATTAAAAATAGTTAAATGACCTGACTGCATTACAGTACACAGATCCATTCAGAAATACTAAAACACAGCAACCTTCATGACAAATCAAAACATTAACCTGAATGTGTGTGGAAACAACCAGAATGTACACGTCTGGCCATACAGCGGTGGGATCTTTTGAAGTTAAAAGATCTTTTGACGTCTAAACTTTATTTTGTTGCTCATCAAGTTAAGTTTCAAAGTCAGTTTGACCCTCAAATTTACATAACGAACTTTGCACATCACAGCTGGAAATGGGGGAAAAAAGTATTTGCATAGTCAGTATGAATTGCTAGAACTCCCTTATAAAGTAGCTGACAAAACGTACCAAAGGTGCTCTGAAGGAACTATGGTGGGGCCTGACGTTTGAACATATAATGCTCTCTGTATACAAGTGTAGCTTTGTAGAACCCTACATTGTATTTCCCTATAAAGTGCACAAAGTCCCTTTAAAGCTTGAACTTCACAGGATTTACAGGACAGAGAAGTGCCCCCATGAAAAAGACTTACGATAGGGAGCACCACCACTGACCCCAGGTCAGTAAATAAGACTCAGCTGGCCAGCCCATCCAGATTAAATAAAGCGGCAAACTGCCACTCTCGGGTTGCAAAAGCTCCACTTCTGCAGCTGGTTTTAATAAGGTTTCCTGCTGGCTCATTCAAGATGCTCATGCTGAGAGGGTCAGAGGGGTAGGCTTGACCAGCAAGACTCAGGCACGGATGGGTTTAAGCTGGGAGTGCAGGGTAGCATAACATTTGGCCTACTTCACTAAGACCAAAGTAATTACCATCAAACTTTTTTTTATAATTTTCAAACTATTAAAAGAGTAAAATTGACTAACATTAGTGGGTCTCATTCATGAAACACGAGCAGAACGAATTTTTGTGTAAATCGTGTGTGTTCTGGCGTAAATTTTCGGATTATTAAAATGATCGTATTTTCCAAATGTTAGTTGGTATGCAAGAAATCTACACCTGCTCCCAGCCACACGTAAATGGTGCACTTAACATCCAAACGTTTTGCTCATTAATAAGGCTGGATTTTAATTCACCTTAATCGGGTACATATTTAAAACAGCATTTTGAAAAAAAAATATTTTATATACTAGTAATTACATACGGGTTTTCTTTTTACTTTTATTATGAGAGCTAGTAATAGATCTGGTGATCGATGGCGGTCCTTCTCCAGTTTGAATACGATTTTTCTGAAGTGAACTAATTCATTTTTTACTCTCAAGCTTTATGTCAAACCATTTTATTCTCACTTCTAGGACTATTCAATTTACAGATGAATCTCCATCTTTCTTTTTCATTCGCATTCATGTTATTATATGCCTATATATACGTAGATGTCAGTCGGATATAATGGGCAGGATTTATGGTAGTTGCGAATGAACGTGCACACGCATGCCATTTACGACTGGTTGGAATTCATTAACACACACATTTCACCATCACATTTGACGTTTTCGGGAAGGCCTCTTTACGCGCAAATCACTCTCATATTGACTCGTATATTTACGAATGTTTCATGAATGAGACCCAGTGTATATGACAGCTGAGTCAGGTGGAAGATATAATGCAATATTACACATATGTTGTGCATATATCTGATTAATCACATATGTGAATAACCTTTGAGTTCATCAACCACCCATGCAAAGAGGGTAAATAGTCAAATAACCAGCTGAAGGTGAATATACCACAAAAAATGTACAATTATTTAATGCCTTGAAGTAAGGAAATGTTATGACATCATATGCAAAACATGGATGACATCAGCATAAAAGTTGTTCCAAGTTCACTCGTACATATCCAGCCTCCAGCGTCAATGTGACCCAGTAACGTTGAAATTGCTGAATCCACTTTACCATACTAGGTGCTCTCCAGTGTCGCTATGTTCCCATATGCAATGCTAATTAATTGATGGTTAAATAAACAAAAGGATAAAGTCTAATGCCTTCCACATCCTCCCTAGTCACTAGATCCAAACACCACTGATCTGATGCAAAATAGATTAAGAAGTAGATTTCCACTGCCTTTGTCCTAAAGACACAATAGGCTCGATGTTTTTTTTTAATTATTGGGGAAGAATGGGATAAAATTCCATTCCACACCATTCAGTATATCAATGATAGCATTCCAGGAAGGATTGAAGGCAAAAGGTGGTTGTACACCTTATTAGGTCTTTGATATTAATATATTTTTAGGTTTCGATTTTTTCGTCCAATCCCTTGAGTGTGTGTTTATCTCTCCGTAACAGTTTTTCCAAACCAAAATCAAACCTCTAGTTCACTGGTGTGGTTATAATTCTCCAAAGGCATGTATTAAACAGATGGTTGGCAGACAAAAAAAAGATTGTCAGAATCCACTAACACTACAAGCTGTATTAAACTTGAGCCAAGGGAATGCAAGACTTTTTTTCTTTACATGACCGTCTTCCATGCTGATCTATACCACAGTTATGAGCTTAAGAGAGAAATTACAGGGTTCGCTTTTTGGCATGCGTTCATCCACTGTCGGATATATCTCTCAATGAAACAAAAGAACTCTGTAATCTCGGGTAATTTAATTCTTTTCTGGTGTAGAAAGCAAAGCCGCATATTTGTACTAAGCAGAGCGCCATCTCTTATTGATCATTAATTTTCCTGGCTTGCTTCGAGCTCTTTTCCCCCCCTGTGTCAGTTTATTTGCTTAAGTTTGTTATTCTTTGGGTAAAATCATTATCATTTCCAAAAGTCTGGGGATTCGGCAGGAAAAGAAACAAACCTCAAGTATGGACTTTCTGTGAAAGATATGTGGCCCGACTTCAAACGGTCCTCGGCAAAGCTCGTTTCAGGTGCTGATAAAACAACGATCTTTAATTTCGACAACATGAATGGCATCATGTGACATACTACAAGAGAGTCAACTTGGCAGCTTCCCTTCTAGCCCTCAAAGGAAGTGAAAATAATCTCATCTGATTCCTATCACCTGTGTTTCTTAAAGCTTCCAAAAGTTCTCCACAATCAGGGCAAGTGTTACAAAAACTTAAACTCGATATATTCTTTACAAGTCCAAATGAGACACCACAGCACTCACTCACAGCACGTTTTTTCCCCTCGCTGCTCAGTACATCAGAGAGCTCTTCTTGTAATTTTGCCTGCTGAACAAATCATGTCCTTTGGCTAGTCTCCTCTGGGTCAGTGGTAAAAATAACTGCTTGACCTCCGGCTTCATGTCTCCTCAGAGTTCTTTAAGTAGCTGTCTTGCTCTCTATGTCCAAACCGCCTTCTGAATCGTCCGGTGTTATTAAAATCAGCTCTTGGATTTAATGCATATAAAGCAGGTTCTGACCTCACAGGTAAAGCATCAAGAATGTAGCAAAGATCTGATGTGTTCACCTTATATTACTCTGTGTCCAGGCATTTTCTAGGAAAGCACACTTGGTTAGGACAAATATTTGTATTTACATTGAATATTTAGTGCTTATCGCTTCGGTTCATTGGTTAGGGCCTGTTCAAGTTCGTTATTTCAAATGTAGGCGCGCGGTGTGAGCGCTCATAATGAAAGCGACGCCCACGTTTTTCCAAGCGTGTCCGAACTGCATCAAGATAAAAACATCTCAACTTTTCAGAATGCCGCAAGCGCACCATAAGCGCACAGTAGGTCACGTGACAAGAACCTACCGGAGCGCAATCGCCCTAGCGCTTTGGAAAAAGGAGAATGCGGCGCTCCCAGCGTTTTCTACTCATTTTAGGCGCTATATGTGAATCCAGCCTTAGGTTGTAGTAAGGTAATATCTCAATAACATATTTTAAACATTCTTGAAACAGCACCTAAAAAGTAATCGAAACAAAATGCTTTTGGAATATTTTCAAAACACCTACTTTAAATAAGTTTCTTTAGACTCAAAATGTCAATATAATGTAAACAAAATTAGCTTTTAAATTAATGCAATCTGTACATTTGAATGAAGCATTTCAAAGACAATAAAAATACCGAAATTCATCAATTCCATAAACTGCTTACGAACAGACTTCACCCATTGTTGGCATCGATTTGGGATATTAACCACAACAACCAAATATTAAACTTAAATCTGCAGTCCAAAGTTTTTCCTGTGTCACCATCTCTGTTCGAAATCTGCAATTGCTGTTATCGGCAGAATTCTCAACTTTATGTGGGTTGTGTTTTGAGGACGGTGTGGATACTGTCATTGGGAATCACAGATTGTACTTTTTGGAAGTATGACCAATATAAGAGCTGAGCAAGTAATGCTGAGTTCAGACTGAACGATTTTGGCTCGCCGACAGGTTTTGAGAAATCGCCGACAAATGCCCGAATTCTCAGGCAAATCGGTGCTTGTTCATGCGAGTGACAATCATGCAGTGTGAATGAGCAAAGACGCAATCTGAGAGAATCGCAGACGAGTCGCCGACGCCGTAGAGATATTTGGAATGAGATATTTGGAATGAGATATTTGGAATGCTAAATATCTGGACCTCTGGACTTGTCGGCAATTCAAAATCCTGCTCTGTGAAAAGTGTTTTGACTGAAAACTACATTGGCGATTACCGACAGCCAATGAGAGAGCAAGATACAGAGCAGCGTTTGCGCGCAGCGTGCTAGATAGAGTTGTCACGATTCTTCTGTCGCCGATCTATCATGCAGTGTGAACACAGCAGCGACTGAATGCTGGCCAAGATAGTCATGTGAGTCTTTAGTCAAGATAGTCATGTGAGTCATAGTCATTGACCCTTTGATGACTGAATAAGTGCAATTCATCTTTTCTCCACAAGTTGGCAATATCTGATACAAAATGATGAAGTGATTAATGATGAGCGACACCTGCGCAACGCAGCTGTCTCATATCTCACGGAGGAGCGGAGGCATAAATGAAGAGCGAGAGAGGAACAGGCCTGAATTTATGTTGTTTTGTGTGGCCAGCAGTCGTCCGTGAGGGGCTGCTGGCTTATATTTTCATTTTGTTGTTGATTTATTTTAATATTATAGTCTTTGAAATGTTCCGCAGTTCCCGCCTCCTTCTTCCCACAACAACGAAGTTAGTGTAACGAGGTTTACTCTTAGGAGAGTTTAGGCCCTGTTAACACGAGAACGCTCCCGGGTGAAAACGTAAAAATATTTTATCGGATGTGCCTTTCGTTTATATGGCAATGGCGTTTTTGGGGCTTAAAAACGCAAAAAAAAGTGAAACCCCCCTCCAGAGTGGAAATCTTAAAAACGTTCCACCATCGCATTCCCGTCTAAAGGGTAAAAACGCAAAAGTCTGCTAGACAGGGAAGGTTGTACGCAGGCGCGCGGACTTGGTGTTATTGAGTGGCAGTGCTCCACATTGCCACCTAGCTGCCTGGAGTGCATACTACATCAAATTTCACACACTTTTGCATCACCTAACGCAACACCACTTTTGCGTTTTCTCTTCAGATCATTTCCGTGTAAACATAGCCTTATACAGATCCATAGATCCGAGTCAATAAAGACCCGAGTATGTGATGATAGTGATTTATGATTTTAAGGGTTAAGCAACTACAGAATATTTGTGCTTGCTGCAATAATAGTCCACTTTTGGTTATTGATATGTGTGCGGATGTTTAGAACAGAAGACTGTAATAAATTTATTTGTTGCTCCTTCTGTATAAAGACCAACCCGACACAGAAACATTGTCTCAACCAATGGCATGAGTTTGAGAAACCTGTCTGAAACAGATTTTTTTTTTTTTACATTTTTGCAAAAATATTTCACACTTCCATTTAATTATTTCTCTTTTGATGAGTAGTTTATGATTAAAGCCATATTGTTTTTTTTAAATCATGGTTTCATCAAAACTGTCTCATTTTCTGCCCCCAAAATTCTTTGTCTCTGAGCCAACAAATGTAACCATGTAAGAACGACATTCCCAGAGCATGATAGTGTGTTGCAGCCTTCTTACCCCATATTTGCACTGACGGGAGGAGGCACCGTACTGGAAACGACACTGCTCATCTGCATCGTACACCTGCCCTGGAGCCACAGTGGGGTACAGGAAGTCTCGTTTCAGAGGCTCATTGTCCAGACACGTTCCCCGACCTGAGCTGTCAAAAAAACAAACCTTCAATGGGATTGGCTCCTCTACAGAGGTTTCATTTGTGACCAACAAGAGGGAAAAAAAAGTGTCTCATGCCAAATGCTTAGATGAAACGAAATGGGAAGGTGCATTGTTAATGGGAATTAGCGAGTGAGAAACCTGGAAAAAGCAGAAAGCAAAATGAGAGGAGGAAGCATGAATGACAAACAGTGGCCATAAAAGGCTGAGATTTGGACTTATATGGTACTGCGGTGCGCCTATGGAATCCTTTGAAGAGCCAATAAAATGACGAAAGAGACCGCAGAAGGTACCAGAGGTCACGCGTCCAGTCAAGAGTTGTGTTTAGTCTGTTTAGTCAGATAGAAATATGAACGCTCCCAAGAAACCCTCAAAAAAAAGGGGCCACTGCTCCGTCTGCAGTGAACAAAGTCAAAAAATAAAGCCCAAGAAGAGGCCAGACAGTGCATGTTTTGCTGGACTGTGTTTATTCTGGGTTCAGAAGTGGATCTTGTTTTATTCTCGGCGTCCCTGTTACGGACGCTTTTTCCCCCCTCCCTGGCGTGTGCAAGTGGCTGAGAGACGTGTCCGCCCCACGCTGCTGCTGTCCGCCGGAATAAAACAGCCAATTATTATCTCGCTCGCTTTGCCAGCAGCATGCCGCGGAATACGCTCTCCTTCTCTCTGAGGGAACAGTGGGCTCGCTAACAACATAAACGCTAACATTTCATACTGCTGGAGAGCAGGCGGCTCTATTCTAGGTCCTGTCTGGCATTCGCATGATTGCTGCAACTGAAGGCGCAACCTAAAGCATGTCAACCAACCACCCCACCGTGCGCTGCTAAAAGCAACATAGCCTCTAAAGAGAGCGAGTTTACATTGCATCAGCCAAGACACACTCGCCCTCTGACGGTATGCCATTACATTTTCAGACACTTTCTACATGGAATACGGGTCTAACTCGCACTTTTATTGGTCTGAAGATGGAAAAATGGAAAGGAGTGGCTTTAAAACTTAAATTATAACTATTTGTTTTCACGTAAAGAGGGCCGGAGCTAGTGTGCACTAGGGCTTAAGCTCATTAAAATCGCCTAGTTCTTAAATCAGAATCATTTTTTATGAATTTAGCTTTCTTTTTTTAAAACATATATAAAAAATATGTTTACTCGCATAAGATTGGTTAATGGAAGCCCTATTTTTCCCCTACTTTATTGTTAGCTTAATATAATAAAATAGTTAATGCGGTTGATAAAATCATCCATTACATTGACAAAAAGGCATTCAAAAATGTATCTAGATGTCTAAAAAAACATCCATGGATCTGGTTTCTGTAGTGCATTTTTAGAGGAAGCATTAGGTGAAACAGGGATATCTGGCTTCCCACCACAATACTGGAAGTCTAATCTAATTATAAAACTAAACCAAATACATTGGAAAGGAAAGAAACACATGAGCTCTAGCCTGGGGGTAACCAATGTTGTATTTGGTTTCATCCCCTTAGTTTTCTATTTTTTCCCATGCGTTTTGGTAGAACAAACCCCTCGCTGGGGAGAAAGACAAGCCTGAATATGTCTTCTTTTATTGGAATACACAAACAAAGACTGTTTATTATTTTTTTAGAGAAAGACAAAAATGGCCACTATGTTACATTTGACGTCAACAAAACTTCCTTGGGTAAACTCATTCACACAAGCAGATATGCCATCAATGAAGGAAAACTTAATGACTAACTATTTACAATATATTAGCACAAAAAGAAATAGTTAAATAGGAAATCACAAAAAAGGCAATCGTTTTACCTAGTGTGTGATCGATATCAAAAAATGTCAGACAGATAACAGTTAGGTATGGTCCTCTAATCTACATAATTGGACAAGAAGCATTCCAAGGCCCCACTGTAAAACGATTATTTCTAAAACCTTCGGCCAAAGTGGAGATTTCTGAAAACGTCGGTTATGTGTTTTAGGTTCTCTCTTGTCGTTTCTGAGGATTCTGATTGGCTTGCATTCCTTTATCCTTAACGCCTACACTGCCGCCAATAGGTTTGGCGCTTGACGGCGTATTTATGCGGGTGTGTAAACAATGTTATATTTGAAAACGGAGAGGGGGAAAATATTCGTTTTGCTAAATACCCGGCTTTGTGTAAACGTGGCCCTAGAGCACTGATATCTAGCATAAAACACGTTTCCGTTTGTATCACTCAGTTTGTGTTTGAGATTTTTTTTCCAGTTTTTTGTCAGTTTTTTCTTGTTCGATGACATGCAACGGTTGATCCTGCTTTATCTTAATTTGGAATAATTTTCTTTGACAGAGCGAAAATAGACAAAATAACTTGCCATGTTGTGTCTAAGGCCCTGTTTACACCTGGTATAGAGTGCCGAAGTTACAACATCACACTGTAGGCCAAAACGCGGACGTGAGTTAGCATTTAGCACTGGCCGATGGTTGAGAAAGAACAGAAATCCAATCAAATGCTTATTTGACAAAATTTTTACACATTTTTCGTTACAATTATTTTAATTATTTGGAAAGGAAAGTTTATTTATTGTATACTTTGCAACAGACATGTTAATTTTCAATTGGCCAAAAGGCATGTTTATTGTCAATGTCGATCTCAAAATGAGCACACATGTTCAATAGATCAGTTTTACAGTAATACTTACTACTGCAAACACAAGGCATTTTTCAAAAGCCTCTTTCTTTATTGAAAGTTCCTACTGTACATGTACAAACAAGTACACTAGAACAAGTCGGAATCTACAGCCAAACACACCAGTTTCTGGTGAGAAAAGACCCATCCACACATCCAGAATCTGCTAGAAGGGGATGTTGCGGAAATTGACTAGCATTATCATAGCAAAGCTGTTTTACTGCCAAAGATTACATCAACCTGAGATTTTCGAGAAGGCCCATTATTGATGAATTGCTCGGTGCTAAGCAAATCCAAAAAAAGGAAGGGTAAGTATTCAACCTCAATCCGAAATGGTCACAGATGACACGGTGTGATTATACAACAGGGAGTTCATCCCAAACAGAGCAGCGTGTCTTTGTGTTTGTGTGGGAAGTTGGCACACGATGATAAAGCTTCTGATGCCAGTGGTGGCTGTGATGTTAATCTTCTTCCATGAGGTCATTCACCAGGAAAACTTTTTGACAGCCATGGCAACCACTATTCTTTCCTTTCGTCTTACGTTAGGCTAACAATTCACAGTCCTGCCTATGACTGCCTACTACAGATCAACCACGCTCTCGTCTAGCCTCGAACTCTTTCAAATCGAGCACATTTATGTGGTTACAAAAAAATAAATTCACAATTTTCACAATTGTGAAGTGGGAAAATGCATTATTGGAAAAATAAAGGGTAAAAGTATAAAAAGAATCTACCTGCAGACTCTTAACTAGGGATGTGCGAAATGAATCGAATCAAGGTAAAACGATTATTGGCTGACGGAATCTGTCCATTCGTTCAAATTTATTTAAAGTTGTCTTTTCTTCCCTATTGTTAAAGTTTTCGAACCCACTGAGTTCTCAGGATTTCCGATCAAATTTAGATTATAAAATCTTGAGCATTACCGACAAAAAGGCTGTGAGTTTCACTTACTCCAAAAAGCTGGTGATATAGTCCTTGCTGCAGGCTGACCAGGAGAAGGGGTTGGTGTTGGCTGTGATATGGGCCGCCATCAGCTTGGCTGTCTCGTGACCTTTGGTCCCGCAGGAGTTCCCGATCCCATCGTGGTTCATGCCGAAACTGGGAGACAAGCGGCAGATCATGAGCTTTGATGGATCATGTCAATCACAAGGCTCACCCTGCAAACAAGCAACAAGCTTGGGCAGCTCTGAAAGATCAGGAGTTGAGGACATCTCCTTCAGCTAAGCTGTAAAGAGAGGCTTTTTCTGACTCGGTAACAGCTGTGAGAAGAGGACAGATGGGTCAAAGGTCAGGGGCTGTCTGGAGCTCTGGAGGAGGGCGAAAGTTGTAATCACCACCCTGATCCCAGGCTGTCAATCAATAATTACACGTTTGAGCAGACCTCAATTGGACAGTCATCTCTTAATGAACCTGGCCTACGTTTCCCGTTCCTCCAAGCTGCTTTCATCTGCTCATGGGCCATCGGCGTACAAGACTGCTGAAGCATTCAGCCACATTCCTTGCCGGCAACTCCACAAATACATCATTTGAGCCGTGCAAATTTTGTTCCCTTACATATCTGTCTGGATATTGTATGAAAAAGTTAGATCACGTTACAGCAAGACCTTTCGAAGCTTTCGTTGCCGGCCGGGGTCTATCCAAAATCAGTCTCTAATGCATATAACCCCCCCACCATACCACATCACACAACTCCTCTGTGTTTTTTTAAGGCACACATTTATGACATTTCACTCCACTCTCAATATAAATCAGTGCGGGAGAAACCTTCCCCACAAGAAGTAGCGGCTATTTTTACAACTGATCCACAACAGAAGCAGACGCAAGACATAATAGAGGAAATTGCAATCTCGCTGAACTTAGCCGAAGAGCTACGTAGACCAATAGATCATGGTTATTTTTCTAAGCTTTCGGGATAGGGTTCATTTGTTCAGACTGTCATTTGCATAAATATGTGTGTGCAGGCAGTACACGCTTTGCATTTTGGCTTGAGGAATATACATAATAATGACCACAATAAAACCAATCCAGACCCAAATATCCTATGAGAACTGAAAGCGTCATTTGTAGAATATTGAGTCGTTTTTCAACCACAAGGACTCTAATAGAGTCTTGATCATCTCTTTAAAGAGTAACTAAACCCTAAACCAACTTTTTTTAGTTAATGATCTGTAAGAATGGATCTTTATTAATACCAG
>JAOTRC010000018.1:3490606-3502479 GCA_027497675.1 Cyprinella lutrensis | reverse complement strand
TTACTATGGAAGTCAATGAGACCAGAAACTGTCTGGTTACTGATATTATTCTAAATATCAGAAAATCGGCTGAATTGATTCGAAAATGGTAAAACTCAACTGTTCAACTCTGGGGGAGTTGTAAAATTAGCCTATTTCCAAAAAAAGTGTAGTATCCCTTTAAGAAAATTTGAGCGCTACTTGCCCATGCAGAACATTCTGCCACAATACTAAGGTGTTGTTAGTGGTTGCCAGGGCGTTGCTATGCAAATACAAAGGTGTTGTGAGTGGCTGTTGCCGTGTAGCTGTGCAGTTGCTAGATGGTAACTTACTTAGCCAAGTCAAAAGAGCCCACCTATAAGTCTCTATGATAAGTTTGGCCACTAGATATTGCTCAGAAACTTTCTTCAGTGTAAATCTATAGGTTTTTTTATTTATCATTGTAAGTTCCTCAAAAGCTCTGTGATTTGAAGTATCATTCATCTCATAATGCGGTGTATATTTCAACTTCCGTCCTGAGGAAAATACAATGGAAGTGAATGGAGCCAATTTAATAGTGTTTCAAATGTAGAGCCACAATAAAATAATACCTATTAAATCTCTTATTAACCTCTTCTGTGTAAAGTTACGTCCAATCTTACAACAATCTTAACCTATAAAATGAATGTTTAAATTGGCAAGCTTAAATGCACAAGTTAACACAATAATTACATTTAAGTGACTTTATACAATCATAAGCTTCACATAAAATGGCCTCTTTCGCTTTATTGTATATAAGTGCATGACTGTAAACTTACGAAGAATGAGTCAAAATTTCTATGGTAATAATCTAACATTATGCCACAAATACGGTCGATTGAACTTGTACTGAACCCAGCATATTCAGTCCTTTACTTAACAGTACATGCCTAATAATAAACTACATAACATTAGCATGACATCAAATTGCTAAAGCTGTATATCCAATACATTATTAAATGCTTTATCTGCAAGTTCAAACAAAACAGCATACTAAACATCAGAGTAAATTAGATGGAAGATTAAATGTCTGTGTGTGAGAGACTGAGTCGCTGTTTTGCTTGACGTCTAATTGATGTATATACTGTACTGATAATTCAATAATAATAAAAAAGCAATGGCATACACAGGATCCACAAGGAATGATGAACAAGGTCTCTTCCTTGAAGACAGGCTTTTAATGTATTAGAAATCCGAGGACAATGCAAATTCAATTTTAGTGGCTCCCTCCTCATCCCACGACTCCCCAAGCAGAGCAAACTCACCAGCATTAGGTACTGTCTCATGAAGCTGGCCTCATTTGGACATCGATTTATTTTGATTTAGTTACTTTAATTTCCCTCAGCTCTCGCAGTGGATCGTGTTCCAAACAAGCAATATTGCATCTCCCCATCATGCTCCGGCCAAAAGTCTAGTGCTGGAAAAACATCGCCGGAGAGGTCAGAATGGACCGTCCGTCAGGTTGATGTGGTCTTTATTCTGCTAATATTTCTTCCTCATGTACCCGCAGCGATGCTGCAGAAAACGTGGAAAACTACTGGAACTTTAGGAAACTTTGTAAACTATGGAAATGAACACATTTAGTAATTAACTATAAAACTTTAATTCTCTTGTAAACTTCACAACTCCACAAACTTCGTAAATGACCAAACATCATGAGGAATGTTGGATGTCGCTGCATTTGTGAAAGTTTTTTTGCAGAAGTTTACAACGTTTACTAAAATTGTGATAGCTACAATATAGAGCTTTACTATAAATAGGATTTTTCCATTTATTAAAGGACAACTCTGGCGCAAAATGAACCTTTGGTCTAATTACACATTGGTACCTTGTCAACCATTCTCTGAGATTTGTTTTTATAATTATCGAATGTAAAGTGTTTTATCTCTAAAAACGGTTTAGCTTATAACGCTAGTATATGGAGCATAAAGTAATGAAAATAAAAATTGCTAATTAATACCAATAACAAGGCTCAAAATAGCCCCACACTAACACTGTAGCATAATCAGGGTCCCTACATGCAAATCGAAGCGTTGAGAACGTTGTAAGTGTACAAACCGTTTAATAAGAAGACATTTTTGAAAGACAGTCTACTTCGCGAAAACAGGCAGGAGCCATCTTTGGAAAACAGTCTCGAGCAGTCGAACCACGAACGCAAGTTCATTTTAATACCGCGTGCTTTATATTCATGTTGCTGCTGATTGGACTGACACACCCACCAAACAAGAAAAAACGTATCTCAAACCCCGTTGCACGTTCAACCCGGAAACCGTAGCAAAACGTTGCGCACCGTTTTGAACTTGAACGTGCCCCAGGCCAACATCAACGATGACAGACAACTGAATAGGACAAAACAAGGGACAGACAAGGACCAATTAAAGAAATACAACACAGCTGACAAGACTTTACAAGACAATGACTGATTAAGGTGTCCATGGCAACTAAGGAGTGCCGGGAAAAAACAAAACAAATGAACACAGGAAGTCCAAACATGAACAGAACATCTAACCTTTTGAAATAACCATTTTAGTCAAACTCATAAACTATTGTTGCATGACTATTTAAAACTATGGTAAACTATTACATAGCTTACACCAAACATAAACAAATAATCACAACTGGCACGAGAGCTAATGAGTAGAGTCATTACGTTGTATGGTGCTGTGTTTACTTTAACAGGCTTTCAAGGGAACATCATTCTGATTGTTAAGCTCTCCTCCAGGCTATCATTAGTCATATTTGAATTTTTTATCTATTATCTATATAAATGTGTTTCTTTATTTCTTTAAAGAACTCCAATTTGAACATTTGGACTCATATCAAGTAGTCTGGATCGAGTTTGTAAACAAGTGGTAGAAAAAAACACTAATTAGATTGGAGTTGGAGACTGGAGAAAATCTGCATGTCTATATATATGGACTAGTGAACATTCTTGGATATGGATTTAATAGCTATTCACTGTTTCACTCCAACTATTGTTCATTTTCTTGAGTAAAGCCTCAAATAATCAGAAGAGATCTCATTAAAACAATAGCTGTAGATCCAAAGAATACAATATGAACTTTGGAGTCATTTATATTTACCTGAAGTATGTATCTCAATTCCTCCACACATGTAGACAACACAAGAGTTTTTTTTTTTTTTTCTAAAAGAAAAACTCTGAATAAAGTTAAACGAAATCCATTTATATCCATTTATTTGTTTGTCAGACTCAAAACTCAGTCTGCCAGAAATTAGCAGGAAAACGGCTTGTTGTTTATCCGCCGGCTTACTTTGGCAGATTTCTGTCTGTTCAGAGTATAAACCTAAGATGAAACTTTCTGTAGACTAGCGTCAGACATACCGCCTGTTTCAGTCAATTCAAAAAGGTGTTTGGCCTCCACATGTTTAGCAAAACACTACAAAGTTAAACAAATTATACGTATAAATAGAAACATCCAATAATCTCTGCTCAAGGAGTGACGTCTACAGTATCAGCTGACGGCGTCAAGGCTCACACCTGTCCAAACCACACAGTCATGCACCAGTGAACAGCAATTAACAATGACATTAATAACCAGTTTAGTCTCAGTTGTAAATTACCCACCCAATATATATGTTTCCAGTACAAACTGTCAAACTCGAATGCCAAAATGTCAGCTAGCCCTAAAACAAGCCTTTCTTCTCTAATTTGAGCTAAATTGAGGAAGTTAGAAAAAAACTGTCTGCCATTTAACAGATTCATCGCCCGCAAACTAATCACTGAAACAAACTACTGTAAGGCGTTTTTGGCTTTTGAATAAACATAATGAATTAAGGCAGGGAATTCAGAACACATAAACTGAAGGAAAATCCGTAAAAAAGACAACCTCCAGTCAATAAAAACAATTTTCAATGAGACGGTAACATGTTTTTTTGGCTGGGGTTTTGTGGAAACAACTGTAATGACAATTTAGTCCTTAAAGGGGACCTACTATTATGCCCTTTTAAAAAATATTTATTTTTGGGCTCTACTAGAATAGATTTTCATGCTTGACTGTTCAAAAAACACATTTTTTTCACATATTCTCCATTGTTGCAGCACCTCTCTCCCCAGTCTGTGAGTAAGGCTCAGTTTAGTTCTTGTTTCTATGAAGCCCCTCCTCTAAAAAAAGCACAATGTGCTCTGATTGGTCGGCTGGATCAGTGTGTTGTGATTGGTCATCTGCTACAAGAATGTTTGAGGAAAATCCACACCCGCAAAAAAATTATTTTGGATATACTAACCTAATCTACCAAATATTGGCTAAATGACTGTTTGTCATCAAACATGATTTTAAACAGATGAAGTGTTGGTGTTTTCCATCTGTGCCCTGGATGAACATTTCTTTCAAACAAACAGTCCTAACCATTTTCCCAACCTCAATCATACTACTAGCCCTAAAATCAGATGGAAATAATAGTAACCGACCTTGTAATGAGAACAGCATTGTCGTGATGGGCGATCCCATTCTCTGGGATACTGTTTCCATCCCCCTGATGAGAAAGAATGGATTTCTGCCATTTACAGAAGCTGTCTAGAGATTTGTCTGCATGGTGGTTAATCTCCAAGTTGAGCTGCAACATAGAACGCCAATGTAACATATCAAACTTTGTTTAAGACGACACAATCCGACCCACTGCATTTTGAAATGAAGTCACAATATAACAAAGGATGCTTCAGTTTGTTGAGTTGTTATTTTATATGATATATTATATATATTATTTGGCTGGTACAGTGTAAATTGTAGCTCTAATGACATCATCTTTGTGGTAGTTGGATCTTTTGGTTGGTTTCCCAGTCTGCGAAGAGTTATTTGAGACAACATAACAGACAGAGACAAACACCCTGGCTCTTTCATTAAAGACATTAATGTAAAATCTTTTACAGAATTTCCCTGTGGGACAATGTCTAGGCATATCTGTTCGAATAACTTTTATCATTAAAAGTGGTCCGACGATTCATGATTCAGGCCAATAAAACAGCAGACAACTGTGAGGTGTGTTTCTAAGCTTCTAAAAATACTCAACGGTTCTACAAAAGACAAGAATGAGGAATAGTATGCATGTGCGTGAGACTAAGGAGACAATGTCACCCAGCCTACTCTTGGAAAGTGCTGCTGAAAAACAATGAGCTTTTGATAAACCAAAATGCAGATGTAAGGTGTTAAAGGGATTAAAGGGATATTTCACGGCAAAAATTAAAATTTGGTCATCCTCATGTTACTCCAAACCTGTATGACTTTCATTTTTCTGAAAATAAAATACCCCAAAATTAAAATTGCATTGTCGTTTTTGGTCCACACAATGAAAGGCAATAGGGCCAGATGAATGTTCTTCAAAATATCATCTTTTGTATTCCAAATACGAAAGTAAGTCCTGCAGGTTTGGAACAAAATGAGGTTGAGCAAACACTGACAGAAGTGAAATTTTGGGTGAAATATCCCTTTAAGACTTCTGAATCACATTAGCATTTAAACTTCTCCATCACATTTAAAAACACTGACCTGATCTTCTGTCAGAACAATCAGTCGGGTTACAATAATGTTCACAACGTTTCCAAGACTGGCATCACGGTAAAGTTTGGCAACCTGACCTCCAGAAAAGAAGAAAAGACACAAAGTCAGCCAAATGCTGTTTGAGTTCTTCTGATGTTCCCTTAAATAGGCATTGAACGCACATTTGAAACAAACACGCATGAGAAAAGCAGGACCAAACTTACAATATTCATTACAGACAGGATGTAGTGCTCGATGTCTTTGCGACCGTGGTAGCCGACCATCATTTTGTCCGCCACCACTAGGGTCTCCACAAAGCGTTCAGAACTGACGGACCGGCGTTGGCGATGGCCACCTGTCGAGCTGTCGCTGCCCGGGACTTGGTACGATGGGTTTTCTTCAGGGTTGGTATCGTAGCAGGGTGTCCTGCTTATTGTGAGGTCTGGAGAAAACAAATACGAATCACATTTTTCATCAGTTGTTAGTAAAAAATAAGGTTCAGCTGAACTTTAGAGTAGCTCTTCACTCAACGAGGCTGTTTGCAGAGACTTCAGCCAAAATCTGAACCACTGACCATCATTTCCTAAACTGCTATCTATAGCTGTTTATGTCACAATGCGGCCAAATGGAGGTTTACCAACCTGAAACGCCACAGCTGAACTCCTCGCTTGGCTCTTGTGGAGAGGGAATGGAAGTCTTTTTATAAATAACATGTGGTTGTCCTTCGTGGTTGACATCACTGAAATTTCTGGATATATTTTTTAATGGCTCTATTAAATATTGCTCGTCCTCTGTGGTTATGACACCATGCTTGATAAGAAAAGAGAAAATGATGGGTTACACCAAAACCACACAGGGGAAAATGTTCATTGATAAAGATTTTAAATATTCCCTCTGCAATGGTTGTAGAAGAAAAGCATTTTAATGGCTTTATCACATGCTTATCATTCTACAAATAGTCTCTTTAGATTAAACCAGAACGTAGATAATTATAACTCGTATTATTTCAAGTGATTTCATATCATTCATTGCAAGCAAATGCAAAAACATGCCACAATACAAATCAATGAGATAAATCACTCAAAACCACCAATTACATAAAGAACAACACCTTAATTACCTGGACAGGAACCAAAGCACACAGATCTGCGCCCTTGAACACCCCCAATTTAACATAAATTCAAAAAGTGCCTCAGAAATGTGTTAAGAAGAAAAAATAAGAAGAAAAAAACACTCTGGCATGTTCTCCAAGTCTGTAAAACTCCACAATGAGACCAATTAAATCTTTACAAAGAAATAGCAAACGCTGCACACGCAAAACAAAAGCGCAGTTGATATAAGCCGTATGCTGTGTGATGCATGGTGAAAACTGCTGAGGCATTCAAAGGATTGTTTTTCCATTTTTGGTTTCAATAAAATGACTGAGGCAATGCAGAGATCTCGATTTATTAAGTCAAGTGAGCCAGTGCTTTTGGCTGCAACAATAATAATATAACATCTTAGCATCATTGCAACGGTCGTGTTCTCCATTCTAACTGAAGGGGAATTATGGGAAAAAGCTAATATTAAGAACCTGATAAAGCACAGATGATTGGGATTTCTCAAGGTCTACAAGCTACAACTTTTGTGGATGATTTAATGAAGTGAAACATTAAGTTTGCTTTTACTTTCAGAATGAGTTTTGATCACAGCCATTGGGAAAGATCAAACTTGAGAGATGAGATGAGATCAGTTGTTATTAGATTAATTACATTGGGGTTGGGGTCATTTAGGACTCATTAATTTAGCCAAAAACATGAAATGGAAAGATGGGTGGCTGGTACGTCTTAAAACAATCTCTAAACTCTATTGACACCAGATGTGAATGAAAATAATTCACTCTTGTCCCTTAGTTTGTAAAAACTCAGCATCATGTTTACAGCGGACTTACAACGGAAGTCTATAAGTCAAGACAATAGGCCAGAATGTTAAAATATACACTATTTTGCAAGTGTTAACATAAGACTAGTGCAGAAGTTTTAACCTTTACAAACACAGGGAACTCAGCCAACAGACCACCAATAAAAAAGGAAAAAGAAAGGAAGATTTAACAGCACATCTCTTTGCAATGTCTTTTCTCATAGGCTTTCACAGTGAGTGCATTACTGTGAACACTTTTTGCTTGTTTTTAATAGTTAGCCTGTTAGCTTTAGCAGATAGCCAATGCTGGTAGATACTGTATACAACATTCTGTGAGGAAATTCTAAAGAGACAAAATGCAGTAACTACACCAACACTGATTGTGAGAAAAATAGCTTTTTTATATTTTTGATTCCGCACAAACTAAGTGTAAATGAGCCAAAAGAGTCTGTCACAGGACATATCATATTATGAGTCACAAATGCTGCTGAGAGATCCTGAGGTGTATTCAAACTTGTTTAAATCATGATTTTGTTATCTCTTACGATATCCAACTCATGGGTTCAGGTAAAACTCTAGAGCCTTGGCTATTTACTGAACTCCTGAAACTATAGGTCTGCAGAGTGGTTTAGGGAGAAGGTTTTGTGTTTGCACGCAGACACAGTGACTGCAGGAAATGCCTCAGGACCAGCAGAGCCACTCTAAATTCTCATAGATTTATGCGAGGGTGCTGCTGATACCAGGGTGGAATCCAATATCGAGGCCTGTCCTCCCACATGAACACACCAGTTTAAGGTAATTGCACAGGGCCGGCTCGCTTGGGAATTTTCCCCTCAGTCTGTTGTCAAACACAACATGCACAAATATCTAAGTTCCAATGTTGGAGAAGGGTACTTTAAAACAGAAGCCTGCCAAGATACAAGCTACTCATAATTTAAAGCATTTAAACGACAGTCAAGCTACCGTTTTTGAAAAGTGGATTAAGGTAACTGCGTTAAGGTAGCCGTGTTAAAGCTAAAGTTCACATTTTACTCAAGTTGTTCCAAACATGTGTGACTTTCTTTGGAAAAAAATGATCTTTTGAAGGTCTTTTGATCTTTTGTCTCTACCATGGAGGTCAATGGGGTTCAGTATTGTTTCGGACCCCACGATTTTCACTGTATGGACAAAAATGTTGAGATATTTTTCTTTGAGAAAATGAGTCAGCTAATTTCACTGTAGACTCACGTAGACTCAGGGCCCTTTCACACCTACCCTGTTTGGTCCTTACTTTCGGACTTTTCAGCTTGGTCCTAATCAAAATTATAGGTGTGAAACCTCCCCCGGACCACGGTGACCAGATGAAATTTGGTCCGACAAAAAGAGGTAGTCTCGGTCCGGATCAAACTGAAAAAAAGTTTGGTTTGTTTATAGTGTGAAAGCATTTCTGTATGGTTCGGACTTTCAAACCTTTTACGGGAAGTTCTGGTGGTTCCCAAAAAGCCGAAAAAACAGAAGGTGGCAGGAGAAATGAGCCGTGTTGCACATGGTGAGATGAGGAGACAAGGTTTTTAATTAAAGTATGGTCTGAAGATGACATAAGAAGTCAACTTGCAATCTTCTCTCCTCTCCTACCAGCGACTATAAAATATTCACAAGACGAGGACGTTCATTTGGCGAATTTGAACTAGCCTCATGTATAGTTGGTGCTGAAAGTAATTATGCCATAAAAATAACAATATAGTTGCAACGATATGCGTCGTTCATGTTGCCAAAGTTACCTGCCGCAACCGGCCACCGAATTGACAACACGCTGACGTCAGACGCACGTCCGTTTACAAACCAATCAATGTCATGATGCAACCTACATTTATGATGACGACAGGATGCAAGTATGTCACGTAAAGTTCTACAGTGCGCTCGCATTATTGCAGTGTGAAACCAAACCAAAACTTTCTGAAAGTATAAAATGTTTAAAAACATGAACTTTGGTCCGGACCGTGGTGCGGACTTTCAGGTGTGAAAACGCCCTCAATAAATGAAACAATGAAATTCATTGATCATTTTCTTTTCGAAATGACCAATCAGAATCCAATTTTTTCCCCTCTTATCTTTTTATTATTTCTATTATTATAACATGGTCCGCTGTTAAGCTGTGTAGCATTAATAGCATTTTAGTTTCCTATAGAAGTTAGTTGTTGGGGCAATTTGAAATGCCACACTAGTTTATACTAGTCAGAGGACCATGATCTAACATTTCAATAATCACATCGCATCACAGGAAGCCACGTTTCACAGCAACCGTGTAGAGTGTGGTTTAGTCAAGCAACGTCAAAGTCCCCTCCAGATGAAATGCTCAGCGTGAGATAGGAATCAGCTGGCAACGGCCTTGCAGGTGCAAGAGGGATTCAAGCCCGATGCAGAGAGACAGCTAAGCTAATATTTTGCTGTCACTCAGCAGTCACTTCAACAGTGAGCAGAAGCAGCCGTGTACACAGTCAGAGACAGGGACATAGATAAGAACTCTGGCAGCTCTCTCTCTCGCTCTCTCTCTCTCACTCTCTCTCTCTCTCTCTCTCTCGTGTTAGGCAAACACATGAGGCATGAGTTTCTTGAAGCTGCCTAAGCTTTATTAATGTGATATAGACACGCTGACTCACTTTGGACGCTGGCCTGAAGCTCTGGAGTTAAACTGCTGAGCAAGACATTGACAAGGACAATGAACTACATTTTTCAATGTTAAAATCCTGTCTCCTCTCTGAGCTTAATAGGCTTAATAGACAACTACAAAGAAGCCATTTTTAGGTTGATTCCCAAGAAAGGGAATCAGCTTCCCTATAGCAATTGAACCAATGCCTGGAGGGTTGGGCGGGACTACCGATTTGTCCAACAAACAGCAGAGTGTTCATGAAACCTGGTTGACAACAACCTTTACTTTTGCAGAAATTACACACTTCGGCTATAACTATATTTTTGTTATGCATTTATTAAGGTATTCTTGCAATGCCGTTACTTTTTGTGCAAAATAAAGCATTTTTTGCCGGATAAAACTCATAAGTTCGATCACTAAAAGTAATAGCACATATTCTCATGGGTTTAGAAATAACCATCCCCAGCAAGGACAGAATTTCAGTCACATCAAAAAAAGGCCAAGTCAGCAAATATGGGGGCTCTTTGAGGAAGTAAACACTTCAGCTGAGGATCTTTAGATATGTGGGCAATAAAATGCGATGCATATTCCACATGTCATTGGCCAGCTTGCTTTCATATCCCTGTGTGAATGTACAATTTCCAATCTGTTCTTTTATGTAGAAAACAGTGTGCCTTTTCCTGAGGTATTTTGGAGAAAAACAGCATACTTACCTTCTCATAGCCAAAAGCATGAAGATTTTCAAAATCTGCTGTACTCACCAAGCCTTTGCAGTTGCTCAATGCCACTTTTGTAGTGCTATATTGATCCAGTAGATATCCAACATAGTGGCAGTTATCGACCACTGAATGTTGCCAGTCTAGTCCGTCTTTGCCCCAGTACTCTACTGTGAAATGTTTAGAAACCAGATTGGGGTTGAGTGTCAGATTCAGGTGAAAGTGCTTGCCGTAGGCGGAGAGTTTGTAAAAAAGCCTGGTCTCAGTGTGGTCCAGCTCAGCCTGGTCCAGTCCACGTCTCCGCCGACCGGGCCTGTAATGCTTCACAGTGTAACTCATGAACTGGCCCCTCTCATCCACCCGCACTGGGACCGTCAGCTGATAGTGCTCCAGCGTGGACAGGAAATCCGCTTTTGGTTTTGGGTAATAAAGTGAAGCAGATAACAGTGAGCAAAACAAAGGAGGGTAATCATGGGAAACCAAAAATCAACAAGCACTGCAATTGGCAGGTGTGTTCAGAGGAAGGTTTATTTGCTCAGAGGTTGATCTTTCACAGCTTCTGTGAATTTCTAACAACTTTAACAAGAGTAACAAATTTATTTCTTGATGTTTCTCCAAAAAATCCTCTAGAGCAGTGTTTCTCGATTGCTAAATGGCTCGCAAGACCGCTTTGGGTGGGTCGCCGAGTGTGTAGTCAATGAAACTACAACAAACCATACTTTTATTTTGAAAGGTGTGCGTGAATACTGTTGACTCTTCTGCAAAGGCTTTGATTTTCTGTCAGATGGAACACTTTTCCTTTTGACTGTGCTACCATTCCACAGTTCCGCATTAGACGGGAGCGTTTGACCGTTGCAAACCACTTTTGCAGTGTCTCATGTATGACACGGTGTTCTAAAAACAAGGTGATCAAGTTAAAAGCCCACTGATGTGCCTTGGAATGCGTAGCTTTGTATTAGAGCCAGACCGATATATCGGCAGGCCGATATTATCGGTCGATATTAGGCATTTTCCAAACTATAGGTATCGGCAGTTATAATGGCCGATAAATGAATATTTAAAAAATAAAATAAAAATGGACGAAACACGCTTGAACCATGTCATGAGTGTTGGAGTTGTATAGTTTGTCCACCAGAG
>JAOTRC010000018.1:3476307-3487163 GCA_027497675.1 Cyprinella lutrensis | reverse complement strand
CTATCTATCTATCTATCTATCTATCTATCTATCTATCTATCTATCTATCTATCTATCTATCTATCTATCTATCATAATAGCACAAACATGACTGTATTGACTGAATGTTTCATATATAGCTCTGATAATAGTAAAAGCAAGTCAAGAAGTTAGGCTACTCACCGGATGAACATCAGATGAAATGCCGGCTATTCTCTAGAACATCCAGCAGAAGAGTCGTCCAGTTCCAACAGAGATATATCCTGTATATCACCTCCTTTTGCGTGTATTTCTTACTATCGCAGCAGAAGCGGCAGTTACTGTGCAGACGAACATTCATGAGTTTAATAAAGCGGCTTCCTTCAGACAGCAGCTCGAGTCTAAAACGTGTCTGACCCAGACAGCTGGCAACTGCCCAACACTATTACACTGACCGCTGAAATAAAAACACACAAGCCCAGTCAGAGGACTACAAATGTGCACCAAGGGACTCTATTTTTTTTCTTTTTTTATTGCTTGATAAAGTAGTCATTAATGTTGTCGCTTGAGATAAAGCAATTACAAAGTGCTACTATTAAAAACAGACTCCGTTATATTGTCATGCATTGACATTTTCTATGCAAACTCCACTGGGAATGCCCAGACTATCCTTCCTGTCTGATCGACCGTAAGAAATGATAGTTACCGTCTTCATCTCTTTTTTGTTTGTTTGTTGTTGAACACATGCAGACAGTAGAAATCTTCATTTGAATCCACTTCAGTGCATTCTTCAGCAAATCTCTCGTTTCGCTTCAAGCCATTCTCTACCTCTCATATGCCAACAAAAATGTAGTTGTGTCCTTGTACAGCACCAAAAAAAAAAAAAAAGATCTTCATGAACTCACTGCATCAGCAATGCAATGAAAAAACTCCATGCACTCATCTCCAAAATATGAAAAAAGTTGTTGAATAAGTTTGTGCAACTCAGCTCATGTTTAACTGTTCAAGTTTCCAGCGTGTGTAATGGCTTATTGTATAGTCTCGTGATCTTTGATTCACCAGAGATGAATAATAACAGTAATGCACATTGGACCGGTGCGCATGCAGGAGACTTGCAGCCTTTAATACTGAAGCCGGATCTGAGCCAGCACTCAAACTCAAACTCACACACTGGCAGCGCGAGGACGGAGACTGGGAGGTTCGACATGACGTCACTGCAGTGCAGATGTGCCTGCCCGTTGCGCGCGCGCCGCTCATTCGGATTGTTTGTCAGGTGAATAATGCACGTGAGAAGCCGGTAACAACACGAACTTTTCGAATCAGTTAATGATTAACAGACATCTAAATGCTTAACATTCAAACCTATCAAAAACACGTTTAGGCTAAGTCAAATTCCGATTCGGAGTCATGTGTTATTCATTTATTTATTTATTTTGCACTACGACATTATTTTCACAATATAGCCACATTTCACAAACACACACACAAATGTTACTGAAACTATAGCTTAGGCTATTCTAATAGGTAGACGTGGCTTGGGTTTGTAAAGTCAAGCCTGGCTCGTTTTTGATCGTCAAAGTTGTTTTTTATGTAGCTATATCGTGATGCGTTATTCGCTAAGAATGACAATAAAAGGAAAATCATGATTAACTGAAGTGCAGGTCTTCTTTTAGCCTTTAATACAAAGTGGCACACTGAGACAGTACATAAAAAATAAATAAAGGCATATTATTATCATTATCTATATGTATAAACAAATGTAATATAGTAAATAAAGTCTAGTGTTCGGATGAAAATAACTGGTGTTTCATGTGCATTGTTGGCATTTAGCACCGCTGGATATTTGAATGCCGACAGGGAATTGTTGCTTAGTTTGCAGCGCCGCCGCGTGGTGACTATGTGATGGTGCAATGATACTTGGGTAGGCTGATACAGTCTACGGCTAATAATACACAACTATTATAACAAATAATACGAATCTATAGTCTCAGAAAAAATAGCACACATTTATAGCTGTTACTATTTGGAGTTCACAGATTAATCTTGCATTTACCCGAAGAACTATCTGAATTTCCTTTACCATATCCTTTTTAGAATATTTTTAAGAGGCTAATTTATTTTTAAACTGAACTGAGGTTGTGTTGTTTTTTGTTTATTTGTCATGTTTTTATATCATAAATAAGGCAAAGGTTCATTAGGAAGGATTCATGCAGCATCCTAAAGTGCTCTTTCCACTCCGACCATAGGCGAATCATTTTTTTCTGCAATTTTTTTATCATATGAAATCATAGACTAAAAAAATATGAGATTTGTAGGCCTACTTTGCATGTAAAATAAAATATTTGAATTTCACATCACCAATTGTGGATAGAATTTAAGAATTGACGGTGAGCGGTGCGAGGCTACTCTCAGTTGCTTTTTAAATAGCACAACGATAAAAATGCAAGTTTCCAGTTAAAATTTTGATATGAACAACCTCTCAAGTCGTATTTACCACTGGGAAGTTCGGGGATCCGAACAGGTATAACGTTACTGTGATTTTGTAGAGGTCAGTCTCAGTCTAACGTCACTCAGTGTCCGCGTTGTTTTATGTTACTAAAACATAATTTGATCCCCAAATGTGCTTGAATTTTATTCACCATTTATGTGACATTTCGAGCAGGATTGCTCATTGTGCTCATTGCTCATCTTGAACTTCAGATGTTCCTCGTGTAGGCTAGTGACTGCGCGCCCATAGACAGTGCGCGCCGCGGTCTAGTCTCGAGATATTCTCCTCCTGTAGACGGCAGTGTGTCAAAGGAGAGACGTTTGTTACGTTAAAACCACCATCGAGTAAGAAATAGCAACTTTTATTTGAAAATGGCGTCGGACGTGAGCCGTGATGGTTCTGAAAATAAACGCAAACTAGACGAAGATGAAGGCGAATGGGTCGGTCCTCTGCCCAACGAGGCAACACAAACAAAAAAGAAAAAAGGTACGCTAAATGGGCTTCTTTTATAAAAAAATGGACGCGTATATTATTACTCTCCCTAACCTTAATGAGCTGCCCAGAGTCCTAGACAGCAGTTTTTGTGCTTTAAAGTCGCCTGTATTATATCTACATTAACTTTTGATATATATACTATATATATATATATATACACTATGCTATATAGCCGTTTATATAACACTAGTATGTCTTGTGTTTTCATAGTAGCTGATTTTACAGTTTTGAGATGTTTTATTAATGGAGCATATGTCTTCTTTTGCAGTTCTTGAGTTTGAAAAATTGTACCTGGACAATTTACCTTCCGCCTCTATGTATGAAAGAAGTTACATGCACAGAGATGTTATAACACACATTGTTTGCTCCAAGTAAGTTTTCTTTCTCCAACTTGCTACCACTGAATATTTGACTAGTAAATCATAAATATATTAGCAAGCCAAGGGTTTTTTTCTGTAATGTTTATTCATACATTATAATTATATTCTTCTGACATTATAATTACATTTGGGGAAATTATTTATTGTTCATTTAAAAGATTTAAAAAAATATATCATTATTATTTGGACAGACATCATGGCTGGTTAAGGTTGGAAATTATACAGTTATTATTATTATACAGTTAACTCCAAAACTTATAAAAGAAGTTGTCAGCCTGCTAGATCATTTCTGTAGCAGAAACCCCAAATGTTTAAGTTCATAAGCCATAAAATGCATTTACACAATTGAAAAATAAATAAATAGTATGATATAGTGCTGACAGATTGACACTGTTCAAGCTGGCATCCTTATTGCTGAGTCCTGGAGCTTACAGTAAATCAACACTCAAGTGCATTTATTTGACTCCAGATGTACAGATTATAATTTTTATACCATTTTAGAACAGATTTTATCATAACAGCAAGTCAAGATGGGCATGTGAAATTCTGGAAGAAGAAGGAGGATGAGGGAGTGGAGTTTGTCAAGCACTTCCGCAGCCACTTGGGTAGGTACCTTACGTCTAGCATTGTGGCAGGGGGCTTTTCATTTGGAAACTACATAATGCAGTATGTGTAAAAAATCCGTGTCTCTGGTCCGTAGGTGTGATCGAGTGTATCTCCGTCAGTGCGGAGGGTGCGCTCTTCTGCTCTGTAGGTGATGATCAGGCCATGAAGGTTTTTGATGTCGTCAACTTCGACATGATCAACATGCTCAAACTCGGGTAAAATCGCGTGCGTGTGAGTGTGTTTAACACTCTGGTATTCCTCATTTTGTCAAGTCACCTTTTATTTATATAGCAATTTATACAATACAGATTGTTTCAAAGCAGCTTTACAGTGATACACAGGAAAACAATTCAATAATGTGTGTGTGTGTGAGTGTGTGTATATATATATATAAATATATTTATATAATTTTTTAATGTATTTCGTTACTGATTTCTAAATTGTGTTCTAAAGTGACTTTTTAAAAAACTATTATTCTTTTAGGAACATGACCACAATTATTTGGTGTGTTTTTGTAGTAAGTTCTACAAAAAAAAATCATATCAATGTAATGAAGTATAAAATTTAAAACGTAATTTTTGTTTTTCAGTTTAGACCACTAGAGAATTAAGAGTTTATTTATTTCTGTTGTTTTTTTTTTTTGTTTGTTTGTTTGTTTTTCAGCTTCCATCCAGGCCAGTGCGAGTGGATCTATAATCCGGGCGATGCCATCTCCACTGTAGCCTGCTCTGAGAAATCCACCGGGAAGATTTTTGTATACGACGGGCGTGGAAGTAATCAACCCCTGCACAAGTTTGAAAAGATGCACAGCGCACCACTCTCTCAGATCCGCCTGAATCCAAAATATCGTGTCATAGTGTCGGCTGATAAAGCGGGAATGTTGGAATACTGGACAGGCCTCCCGAGCGAGTTTAAATTCCCACGGCAGGTGGAGTGGGAGTTCAAGACTGACACGGACTTGTACGAGTTTGCCAAATGCAGAACGTATCCCACCAGCCTGATGTTCTCTCAAGACGGCAAGAAAATGGCCACCATCGCCGTTGACCGCAAAGTGAGGATTTTCCGCTTCCTCACTGGGAAGTTGATGAGAGTCTTTGACGAATCATTAACCGTAAGTTAGTGTTTGACAATTATAATAATTATATAATCACAGATTTCAAGGGTTAACAAACACTCACTGGAAGAGTTTGAGTAAGAGCGTGTGGTCTCTGTGTGACGGCAGATGTTCACGGAGCTCCAGCAGATGAGGCAGCAGCTGCCCGATATGGAGTTTGGCCGCAGAATGGCGGTGGAGCGAGAGCTGGAGAAGGTGGACGGCATCCGACTGACCAACGTCATCTTCGATGAGACAGGACACTTTGTGCTGTACGGCACCATGCTGGGCATTAAAGTGATAAACGTGGAGACTAACAGGTAGATACATGCACACTATGAAATGGATTTCTTCTATGATGAGCATATTTACAATTTCTGAATCTAAATTAATTTAATGGCGTTTCAGATATCAGCATAAGTAGTTTAGCATCAGTATAATTTTCATCATTTATGGTCTTTTGACCAAATATCTTCTTGCCTCATTCTGAAAATTGTCACATTACAGACGCATAATGGCTTAAGATTTGTTGTGAAATGTATTTTTGAAAACTTAAGCTAAGATGACGGCATTGGACTAAATCAAAATTGATACATGAGCCATTTTGAATCTCTTTTTATTTTGTCTGTGATCTGTTTTCTCTGTCAAGGTGTGTGCGGATTCTGGGCAAACTGGAGAACATTCGTGTGGCGCAGTTGAGTCTGTTTCAGGGAGTAGCCAAGACCATGCATGCGGCACCAACCATTGAGATGAAGGCCTCCGACAACCCAGCGCTGCAGAGCTCCAGTCCAGACCCCACCATCTTCTGCACCGCCTTCAAGAAGAACCGCTTCTACATGGTACCATTACAATAACACTTAGCATTTACAACACTATACTGAAGCTTTGCTTTCTGTATATGTTACTATAATAATTTATTTTTAGGTTACTCTAGTGATTTCTGTATAGGGCTTTCCACACTTTACTTATCTCTTTTAAGTTAACTCTGGTTCTTTTTAAACCCCGGGTGCATGTAAACAATGAATGGCAACTGCAAAAAGCAAAAGCCGGACATTGCCCGGCTGTCGGCCGCCAAAAAGAGGACGGTAACCCCTTTTACTTGGCTTTCTCCACAGAACAAGAGCCTGCTAGCTTAGCTTCCAAAACGGATGGCTAACAATATGTGTGCATTCTGTGAGTGAGATCCCACCCTGGGCAAAAAAATCCTCCGATGATGCTAAATTAAGATTTTTGCGTCATCGGAGGATTTTTTCCAGACAAAAAATACATAAATCTCTTGTCTTAGTGGGATATGAGGGTGGAAAGCATGGTTATTTGAAAGTACTACAGGTTTTCTAGTAATACAAAGCTAAATCCTGAAGTATCCCTTTAAGAATTAAACAGTCTATTCTTTACTCCAATTGATGTTTTCCATCACCGACCCAGGGTTAAGTGCAGTTTGAAAAGCTCTTCAAGTTACTTTCCATTGGTGTCCGGAAGAATCTGACCATCTAGACTCTTAATACTGATTTTGTTTTTGAGTAGTTTACAAAGAGAGAGCCGGAGGACACCAAGAGTGCTGATTCTGACCGTGACGTCTTTAACGAGAAGCCGTCTAAAGAGGAAGTGATGGCAGCCACACAGGCCGAAGGGCCGAAAAGAGTGTCGGACAGCGCCATCATTCACACCACAATGGGCGACATTCACATCAAACTCTTTCCTGTGGAGTACGTGTTTGTGTCATTTGACTGCAGTTTGGTCTGAGACGGCTGTAACTTATTTATTTGTGCTTCTCAGGTGCCCCAAAACAGTGGAGAACTTCTGCGTCCACAGCAGGAACAGTTATTACAACGGACACATATTCCATCGTGTCATCAAGGTATGAGCACCGTAGTGTTTAGATGTGTGCCTCAGAGTTGTGGATGAGACTTGAATGGGTGGCTTCTTGTATGTGTGCAGGGCTTCATGATCCAGACCGGAGACCCGACAGGCACAGGGATGGGTGGAGAAAGCATCTGGGGTGGAGAGTTTGAGGATGAGTTTCATGCCACACTGAGGCACGACAGACCATACACCCTCAGCATGGCCAACGCAGGCCCGGGGACCAACGGGTCGCAGTTTTTCATCACTGTCGTCCCAACTGTAAGAACATCATCACTTTTTTTCCATTAATTGGGTGGCTTGGGTTGTCTTTTTTTTTTTCTAAGAAACTTTCAGATTTCAAGATACATTTCTGAATTTGACTACCCTGGTTGCACTGTTTTTTTAATAGGATAGTTTTTCAAAAACAGCTCATAAGTCATTTGTGAAATTAATTAATTAATAAAAAAAAATCTAAATTTTTTCCAGGCCCTAATTATTCAATCAAGTCAATGTAGTCATAATTGTCTCACTTCTTGAATGTCATGTCAGTTGGGCAAAATCATTTGAAGTCATTCATTTTGAGCTGCCAATTTAGCTAATAGTTAATTTAATTCATTGTTTTCTCATTATCTCTTCAATTAGCCCTGGCTGGATAACAAGCACACAGTCTTTGGGAGGACCACTAAAGGAATGGAGGTGGTCCAGCGGATCTCCAACTTAAAGGTGAACCCCAAAACCGACAAGCCATATGAAGATATCAGCATCATAAACATCACTGTCAAATAGATGTGCAGTCTTAGCTCTATTCTTCTGATTTTGTAAAATAAACTACCCTTTTTTTAAATAATACTAATTTTCAATAGTGATGCATCATTCAGCTTGGTTTTTAATAGCACGTAACATTCTGAATGGTTATACAAAAAGCCGTGATCGTATCAACAACAAATGTGGGTGAGCAGTGTGCTTCTTGAGCCGTCCAAAACTCACATTCACGATAACTTCAGATCATCCTGCAATAGGGGACAGAGAAAGTCTTCACACATACTTTATCTAAGTACAGTTATTCAACATTACATGGCAATGAGGATCAATGTTTCAAAACAAAGAATGGTTCCTAAACCGGACCAATGCTGCTAATGTCGAGTAATGGAGCGTTTACATGCGGCCACAGTTGCGTGATACATTAAGTATATCAATGAATGTAATAATTTTGCCTTTTAAGATGCTGAAAAATACATGTTCCAACAAATCAAGATATAGCCAGATATTAATAAGCAATGGACTGATGAATTGGAAACAGGTTTATACTTTTTTTTCATGACAACTACAATTCTGCTTTAAAATATAAATAATCAGTAACATTGTTTTTTGCCACAAACACTTCCATCTCTTCATACATGGTGAAAATACACCTACACCCATGCATCAGTCATAAGAACACAAAGGACATTTCAATAAATATTTACAGGCTCATTCACAAAGCCACAAAAAAACTGAAAAACAAAACAGCCATAAAAACAGCCGGAGATGTTAAGAATAATGGTATGTCTTTAGATGAGTCTCACAACAACAGCCAAATAACATGTTTGGGTCGCATTTTAAGAGCTGAATTTTTTTTTTCATTACAGTTAAGCGCAACATATTCCTTACAGATGTTTTTAAATCCCAGTGACGATTTTAATATTTATTTGAATAAATATCCATAAAGGCAATACTACCATGTCTGGATACGTAATTGTCTAAAACAATTTCACATTATGTTACAATAATAAGAATATAAGGATAGGATGTGCTTGATTGTAATGAACAATGCAAGAATTTAATGCAAAATAAATTGTTATATTAAAGGGAAGCATGACCTATACATGTTGTTGACATGTTTTGTGAAATTCACCCAAATACTATTTGATCAATGGCTATGGATTTGATCACATGACCTTTCTGATGATTTCAGTAACTGGTTAATCTGACACAACAGGCACTTCACATTGCAGTAACCATGAATCTAGTGATGGAGCCTCGTTTCATCCTTATCTAAGGGGATTTACCTGTGAAAACATTTTATAGATCTATATATAAACCTGGTGCTGTTTGCACACGATACTACAGGGACTTTAAATGGGTGTATGTACAAAAATGACCAGAATATTTAGCTTAAGCACATCTAGGAATATCTCCAGGCATTAGTTACTATTAGGCGAATGAGCAAACTGACCTTGAAAAGACAAGGATCATATACCAGATGTTACATTTCTCTGTTTTAACAGAAGGAACAGTAAGTTTAGTTAGTCATGTTCGTTAACTTCTTTTCAAAGGAATAATAGTTCGTGTTAATCAACTTTTTGGACCACATCTGCAAATATATTTTTGCTTACAACACAATTTCAACTCGCTTTGTAATAATAAACAAAACTCTTTTCTTTTTTTATACAGTAAAGCATTTCCAATGGAAGTCTATGAAGCACACTTGCCCATAGGCTTCCATTATATGTTTCAAAACTTTGTTTTTATTTAGAAAGATGAGTGATGAGCTGAAAATAAGTTTGGTGGTAACTTGCAGGATGTTGCCTCGTATTTAACCTGGAGTCTTATATGAGCTCCATTAATGAACACCATTGAACCACAAGCGCGCACAGCAGCAAGTCTACTGATGTATGATGGTATGACATGGGTAAACATGAGCAAGGGTGACTGTGCAAATGACAGACAGGCTTGAGTTGTGAGTCACAAGTCTATTGAGTGGGTAAGCGTCCCTCAGGCCACATCCAAAACTCCTGCGGCCACCAGCTGGCGTGAGAGCCAGTCCAGGCCCTCGTGAAGCCCCATGCCACTGCGGGCGTCACAGCCCTGGATGTGCCAGCTGCGCCCGCAGCACAATTTGTGTAAGCTCAGGAGCTCCGTCATCTCCTCCACGGACACCGCGCCGGGGACGTCCTACAAAGACACACGTCACAGAGTCTTGGTCAAGAGTTTACAATGGACACATACTGGCAAAACCTGTTGCATTCATCTTCTGAAAGTAGAGAATCTCCAATAAAACAAGCATAGCCTATGGCACGTTGTAGGCGTTGAAAAAAAATCCTGATTTTAACATACAGGTGTTAACAAAAAAAGATTTCATGAAGCTAGTTATTCATCCAACAAAATATTCTGGGAGACAATGTTATTAATGCCAAGATCATTTGTTCCCATCTCTCACCTGTTTGTTGGCGAAGATGAGCAGAAGAGCATCTCTGAGCTCTTTCTCGGTCAGCAGTTTGGCCAGTTCACTGTGAGACTCCATCAGCCGGTCTCGGTGACAGCTGTCAATCACAAACACCACCGCTGGGAGACAGAACAAACGACCACACTTATTCAAGTGCAACGATTGTGTGAATTTCATTATGGACGAAGAAGCCACAGTGAAGTCGATTTTTAACTCTAGAAGCAGCATCTCTGCGTGTTACCTTGTGTGTTCAGATAATAGTGTTTCCAGAGAGGGCGGAGTTTATGCTTGCCACCCACATCCCAAATGGTGAATTTCAGGTTTTTGTATTCAACAGTTTCAACATTAAAACCTAAAACAGAAAGAGAATTCGTTATTGTCAAAACACCGTTGCGTGTTTACGTTTCTGTTCATGTATTTCCGTTGCACAAGGATACCTATGGTCGGTATGGGCTGCATAAACTCATCTTGCTTCAGTTTGAAGAGAATAGTAGTTTTGCCAGCTCCATCTAAGCCCAAAGTCACAACCCGGATCTCCATCTTTGGACCAATGTGCACACGGTTGTCCTGGAAAAGAAGACGGACACATCTGTTTCATTCGGATATCATCACTACACAACTCAGTTCAAGTACAGCAGTTACTTTCTTAGCACGCTAATAACAACCAGACGAGGCAAAGTTAGTTCATGTTGTGAAATGTCAAACCAGTGCTTTATTAGTAAAATCCAAGGTCCCCGAATAAAAAGGGGTATCGTATGCGGATAGTTAGTTCTGAAGTTTAAACTCTAG
>JAOTRC010000018.1:3371301-3382762 GCA_027497675.1 Cyprinella lutrensis | reverse complement strand
GGTTTAGGGTTAGTTGCATGTAATTATGCATAATTTATAGTTATTACTATAGTAACTACATGTAACATATGTAACAAAGACACTATAAAATAAAGTGTTACCAAAAAAACATACCAAATACCAAAATATTTTTGAAGAGAAATTAAAAAAAAAATGTTCATTTTCAGAAGAGATTAATTTAAATCATTGCATGCATGTATTACATTTTCAATGTATTTTTGGTTAAATTGACTGGATTTAACAACTTGACATTTGCCACTTTTACCCATTCTTAAATGTAAAAACAAACTTTATACGTCACTCAGATGATCTAATTTCATATTTAAACGACAACAATGTACTAAAAACTTAAAGGTTTTTCCCTCTGCATTTTTTAATCTACTACGCCTGACGTCACCGTTTTCTCAAATTCGCGTTTTTGCAGTTTAGATGGAGACCATAATTGTATATTTTTGAAATACGTACAGTTTGAAAACCCTTTTAAAAATGCTGCATTTTCAGGGCCCCAAAATGACACTGTTGTCTAAACGAACGGCCAAAAATGTTTTCCGTTTTAAGTTATAAAACATGGACATGTGTAAACAGTTCTTGGCCAGAATAAGCAGCAATGAGGACCAGACTATACGCCTATCGTCACAAGTCTGTCTAGCACACAACATGCAAACCTGTTTAAAATTCAAGTGAAACCAGCATAAAAGTGATTCAGAGTGTGTTCTGCACCTGTGTGAAAGCGCTGAGCACTTTGATCCTCTGCGTTGATATAAAGAGGTCCACTTCTGTGCTGGACGGCGGCCCACTCTCAGTGCCCTGCTGAAACAGTAAGCCAAGAAAAACTGTTATAAGTCACTTCCTGGACTAGCAAATACACCACTCTCTAGTCCACCATCACAGATGCTGTTAGATTTCAATCCCTTGGTTCTTGTATTCATATAAAAGCCTGTCAAACAACACATTTTGATACAAGACAAAGGAAATACATGATACTGCAGGTACCAATCTTACTAAAGATCTGCACGTCTACAGGAAGAAACACCGTACCTTATTTCTGATTTTGGCCTGTTTCTGGGCTGTCTGCTCAGCAAGGGACAAACGAAAACAGAGAACGGTCAAATAAAGCCTACAAACATAAAAGGGCATGGTGGCCAGCTCAGACGCAATACCATTGGTTTGGAAATAATGGATACGCCCAAATGCGTGGGATCTTATGGTACTGTGATAGGGTGAAGGTTTTTGGGAAACACTATCAAAATTTCTGCTCTGATCAGAATGACATTAGTAGGCCTTGAGACAAAAACTGACTTCCAGAATCAAGTACCTGTCACTCACATTTGTTTGTTAAGAGGCTAGATATTCAGAGATGCTTGTGACATGTTTTCCACCCATGACCTCACATAACCTTAGATGAATCAGTATATTAGAGATTGAGTGAAGTATTGGTGTGTGCTCACCCGGACGCGGCTCATGGCCTCCTGGGCTTGCTGCATGCGCGCGCTCTTCGTGGGCGCTCTCTCTGACAGCAGCTGGGTGGAGCCCAGGTAGTTTGCGGCAAAAATGATGCCGTCAATCAAATCCTCAGGGTCACATGGGCCAGGAACTGTGGAAACAGGCAGACCATAGGGATAGCAGAACCTGATGCTATGCATTATTTTAGGATTCGCCTCAGGGTAAATGCTCTCAATGTTTTACTTTTGTGTTTAATTATCAATGGAACCTCAGTTCTGGTATACTGTAATGAAAATTATCCTGTCCAGTCAGTATATTTATTTTCAATATTATTTTTAATATCATTTATTTTTAATTTAAAAAATTAAAAATTATCATTGGAACCTCAGTTCTAGTATACTGTAATGAAAATCAACCTGTCCTGTTTAATACCTGTTTAATATCATTTATTATTAATTTAAAAAATACTTTACAATTATATATTCTTTTTGGATAGTGGTAATGAAAACTGAGGCGAAATGAGCTTAATTGTCATGGAAATGCAAAAACAAATTTTATACTTTTTATTTTTATTTTTTTTTTATTTTAAAAACTTTATATTTTTCCGTTTTTATTTTAGTTTTGATAAAAGATTTAATAATTGTATTGTTTTTTTAGTAGCTTTTTTAATATATTTTTTTATAAACGTGTCTATATAGTTGGTCTGAATTATTGGCACCCCTGGTAAATATGATCAATAATGGCTGTAAAATATAATCTGCATTGTAATCTGCATATTAATTGTTTTCCTCTAAAACACACTGGCCACAATTATTGGCACCCTTAGAAATTTGTATAAGCAAAATATATTTCTGAAGTATATTCCTATTCATTTTGATATTTTAGCACACCAAGGTGACTACGAACATGAAGTTGTCTAGCTATGACTTCTTGTTGACTGTAAATATGAGGAAACATAAAAGCCAAATTCCCTTAATCATCTGTCACAATGAGTAAAACCAAAGAATATAGTTCTGATGTGCAGCAAAAGATTGTTGAGCTTCACAAAATAGAGTAGCTGTAAGAAAATAGCTAAAGCATTAAAAATCCCCATTTCCATCATCAGGGAATTAAGAAGTTCCAGTCAACTAAAGAAGTTATGAATCTGTCTGTCTATACCAAAAATCAAAACTCAGAGCTGTTATCTTCGCAAAAGGAGGTTGCAAAAAGTATTGAATAAAAGGGTGCCAATATTGTGGCCAATTTGGACACATTCTTGACAAGCTTCATGGGACACAGCCTTAAATTCAAATGGCTTACAATCTTACAAGATAATGCAGGATAATAAATTCCTTATGAGTCTTATTTGACACGTATCATAAGAGTCTGGTTTCCTTAAACGTACCATCAACATATGTAGGGAAAGAGGCCAAATTTCTCCTAGGCTGCAAACCAAAAACATAGTATTGTTACAATTACAGTAAAAGCGTAAGGAATAAGTGTAAGAATAAATCATAAATGTATAAGCTGCAAGTCAAATAGAATAATTCACCTCTTGACATGACACACAGGGACTGATGTTAAGATCCTGGTCCTGATGAGGGACTCCAGAGGATTCGGCTCCCAAAGGAAGCTCAGCATCTTGAACTGGAACCTGTAAAAAAAAAACACGGCTATTAAATATCAGAAGTGGCATTACCATTACTGCACTTCTGAAATTGAACATTTTGAAAATTTTAGCTGTTGAATTTTTCTTTAAATTCAATTATTATTAAAAAGTGTAATTGCAATATCAATTTTAGTATACATTTTTGCGACTTTTAAAATTTTACAATCCCCTGTCATCTGATCAAATGAGTCGTCAGTAATTCCAGTCTTACTTTAAGACTTACTTAGGTTTGTAACAGATTTATATGACGCCAGCCTAGGTCTAGAATGGCTCCTCACTTACAATGTCTATTTCGACCCTCAAACACTGAGTAGCTGAGGCATGGACGACTTTGGGTCGTGTTGTTGACATGAACGAGACGCTGCTTTCTGGAGCTAAAATTCAGATATGGTTTGGTTTCTGACACACTCTGTAAGTGGTAGACCAATTACAACAAACTGGGCCATCTGATCAATCAGAGCAGAGTAAACCAATCACAACAGTCTGGGTCATCAGACCAATCAGAGCAGAGTAGACCAATCACAACAGACCGGGTCATCAGAGTCAGACCAATCAGAGCAGAGTAGACCAATCACAACAGACTGGGCCATCTGACCAATCCGAGCAGAGTAGGCTCGTGGAAAGGAGGCTTTTAGAGGACCAAATCCTTGACCGAACTGTTTCAGACACTGAGAAAAGAGGTGATGCTGCAATGTATACTATGAGAAATTAAAGTGTTTTTTGACCTTGGATGCATGTAAACCTATTATAGGAGAAAGCCTTTAAAATAGCATAAAAGGGATACATGTTTTATAAGGAGTTGTGTTAATTAAGCAGGAAAATTACTCACCGTATACAGTGGAGAAGACTGCGATAGCTGATATGGTGACTGTGGATATGAATGAATCTGAGGATGGTTCTCCTCAACAGGGCTCACGTCCTGCCTCATCACCCACACGGGCTCTGTGATCTTGTCAGGTGTGTAGGGTGAACGTACAGTCTTGGTCTTCACCTCCTCGATAGCTTCCTTAATATCCTTGATGGCCAAAGAGACAGCATCTCCTGTAGCTCTGCAATCATCTTGGGCCGAAATCAACGACTTATCAGGTCTTTCCACTACTTCAACCTGCAGATCAGGTGAAAGCTGAGTATTTTCCGATGTTTCCTCTTGGGGGTGAACGTCCAGCGATAGGCTTGATATCTTTCTGACCTGGGCTCTGCTTCTCCTTGAGCTTTCGGCTTCATCTCCTGACTGTTCATCATAGTGGTGCAGCCTGGAGCCCACTGAATTGAGCTGACCCATGTCTTCCTGTGGGTCGCACTGGTCATCAGACTCATCCATGGTCATGCTCTGGTTCCTCTCATACATTGGAGGCCCCTCAAGGGCAGGATTAGGATCTGTTAGGTTGCATTGGGATGATTCTGTCTGATATTCTGGTGAAGTCTCTTCAGGGTGAGAATCTGGGCTAAGTTGAGGGTAAGAATCAGTGCAGGCTTCAGGACTAGAGTCTGAGAGATCATCTTGGTGGTCCACAACATGGGACATGGGACTATCAAACCCTTTATTCTTGTTTGTACGAGTGTAACTGGTGTTAAAATGAGTAGGGTATGACTTGGAATCAGAGTTGTAGTTTCGAAGAGTCTCAGGGAAGGTTCGTGGAGACTGAAAAAAAGGTTTGTTCATCATTTTATGAGGAGATGTAACGAACGGTGGAACATCTACTCTTAGCGGACTGGTTCTTTTACTTTCAGGGCGACATTTTGAAGTAATCTTAGATCGAACATAGTCTTGTTCATGAGTTTCCCTGGAATAATCCTCTTCCTCTTTGTTCTCTTTCACCAATTCCTCTTCGCCAAACTTTGATTCTTCACATTGAACTTTCTCCTCCAACTGTTCCATTGAAGACTCTGGCTGTTCTGGATCTGTGTCACGATCAATCTGTGTATCAGATGAATGGGAGAGATCTGGACTGTTTCCATCCACTCTATCAGTAATTGGTTCATCCTGAGGAGATGGAGTCAGCAGTTCTTGAGAGGACTCTTCTGGAGATAATGCTTCTGAAGCTTGTTTTTTTGGAGGAGTTTTGACCACCTGTTGTTCTTCTTTGTGCTGTTGTCTGTATCGGTGCTGATGGAGTCTCTCTCCACCCCGACGATGTCTTGGCGCCCCCAGCTTGGGCTGTTGGCCAGCTCTAACTTCTGTGTCTCCGCTCTCACTCCGCCTGCGCTGTGCATGACCAGGAACATGCCGCCTACGGTGGCGTGGTGGAGCTTGGCTAGATCCAGGTGGGTGCTGGTTGGTTTGTTGGTGGTGATGATGGTGGTGGCCTTGGCTTTCTGCATCAGGATTGTGCAGCTGGCATGGCCTCCATCTGGGGCGACCTCCCTCTAGAGGAGTCCCATTGGGCTGTTTGCTGCGATGAGGGGGAGGACCTCTGGGACCTGCCTCCTCTGGCTCCTCCCTATGGCTCATGACTCCGCCCACTCACTGCTCATTGTCTAGATGCTGATGCCTGAATGAAATACAGAAAGCATAGTAGAGGAGGAGTATATCCAACAACATGTGTGAAAACATATTGGAAGCAGACAGAAAACATTACCAGTATCATGTCATAAAAATACCATCAATGCTCAGATTTAAATTGTCAACCCCCAAGTAAATCTAACCCTAATTTCATTTCTTAAACAACCATGTTCATCATGGCTATATTCCAGGATGACAATGTCAAGATACATTACGCTCAAGTTGTAAAAAAATGGTTGGGAGGAAGCATGAAGAATCATTTTTTTCACACATGAATTGGCACCTCTGAGTCCAGGCCTTAAATTCATGGAAAGTCTTTGGGATGTTTTGGAGGAGACTTTACAGAGTGCTGGACTCTTGCGTTGATAATACAAGATCTTAAAGAAAAATTGATGCGCCTCTTGATGGAAGTAAATGTTGTGATGTTATAGTCAAGCACTCTTAAAGTCTACTACAGTACATCCCAAAGCAAAATCCAAACAGCAACTTTTTTTAGTGTAAATTATAAATGCACTTAATGTCTAATCAAACAATGTGTCTGTATAATGAGAGAGCAACACACTGCATGTTCTTGTTCTTGTGCAGAGACATGCTTTATCATGGCAGTAGCACTGTCACAGATGGCCTCACCGTGGGCAGTCGTCATGCTGCATACTCTACTGGTCCTGGAGTTCAGTAGATTCATCTGTCAAACCTCCCATAAAAACCCAAAGCCAGGGGATTTACCTCACTATTTAAACAGAGATCTTCACTTTCACTATGCATGCAGCCTCTTTGTAATGTTTACAGCTAAGATCATGCAAGCATATTAGGGTCACTCTGCAGTTCCGGTGGCAGGTGGTGTCACTAACTTTGATAAAAAAAAAATAAATAAAAAAAACCCCCTGAAATTTGCTAGTGGTGCCACCCAATGGCATTTTTTTAGGTTTAATGTACAGGGTACAGTGAAGCACAGAATGTTTAGTGTGATGAATGATTGGTGAGTCATTAAAAAATGATGAGTCATTAAAAAAAGTGAAATGCAAATCTTACTGCAGATGAATTTTTTTTTGTAAAAAACAAACAAACTAGAATTTCATCAAAGACTATAATGACAATGTTTTAAGCATTATGAGAGACCTTTTAATGCATATAAAATGTTATAGTGCAAAATTGTAAATAAATATTTTGTATAATAGCAATAACTGAACAACTATTTAATTCTAACCATATTAATAATACAGACGGTAAACCTTAAAATTACATGATGAAGGTAATCAAAACCTATTCAGCCTTATGAACATGGCTCAAAAACAAACATGAAAACAATGCTATAAAGATGCATTTTAAATATGCAAACTAAACAATTTAACTTTGTAAAATAAAACACCATGTGCATTAAGATATAAATAAACTCACTTTTTAAATAAATATCATCAGTTGATGCATCAAGCGATTGCGTCTGTAAATGTCACTCTAAAATTACAAGTCTGGTAATTGTAGCCTATATTGTTTCCGACGTAGGCTATTCATATTCTAAAAAGTGCATGCAACTATCAAAGCATATAAATTTTCACCGTAAATTATAACGTTGTTCATACTTTTTATCAATAACAATAATAGACTTGCTATAACGTGTACATTTAATGTTCTGTTAAATTGATTAGCCTATAGTTTTCACTGTATATTGGGTTAAAAGCCGGTTTTATTGTTGGCTCACCATTAATACAAACAATTTGCTTCTTATTCATATTCATATTCTTAATATCAAAAGCGACTATAAAACCAAACGCCTCAGTATAAAACCGCAATGATTTTATTGTCTCTTACCAATGTCTGTTTGGCTGTAGCAGGCTGTCTCTTCCAGGTGATAGTGATACCGCTAACCATATGGACATTTCGTCGCTCCTAACATAATAATATAAATACTTTCTTTAGTTAAACACACAGTAAAACACCAAAATAAGATTTTAAGGTGTCATTTAAAAACTTTCCGTCTGTAATAAAAGTTAAAAGCGTGTTGTTTGATAATGTAGCGGGCCTGCGCTGAGGCGAACGCATCTTCCCTCCCCAGTGAATTCATCCAGCAGGTGCAGCTCCTGTACGAGCTATAGCCTAGTGTCCTCAGTAAAACACGACAAACAGAATGCAGTTTACAGTCTCCTCCGTTACACCTACCTGTTATGAGCATAAGCGATGAAGAAGAGCTGTTCGGCTCGCCTTCATCTTCGTCGGTTGTTCTTATATTATCAGCAGCAGCACACGGGGATTATGCGAGCGGATCTCAGACCCCTCCTTCAGCACACGGTGACATCAGAGCGGATTACACACCAGTAAACACCCTCCCTGCCCCCAAACCATCCCGCAACAACCCGCACCATCTGTCTGTGCTTTTGACTCACTCACACTTCCTCTGCAGATACACAGATTGTTATTAATATGTTCAGATGCTACTTTCTCATATAGCCAAAGAAATCCGGACTGTAAGCGGATGTTCACACTGTCCTTCAAGCACAGTGATAAACTCCTTTAAAGGGATAGTTAAGCCAAAAATGAAAAAAGGCTTTGATTTACTCACTCTGAAGCCAGGTGTATATGACATTCTTCTTTCAGACAAATAGCCTACAAGCAGAGTTAGGCTATATTGAAAAATGTCCTCTTCCAATTTTAAGAGTCAGTGAGTAGGCCTAGGTCTATATTTTTAAGTCTATCAAAGCACATCCATCCATGATCAAAGTGCTCCACCCAGCTCTAGGGGGTTAATAAAGGCCTTCTGAAGCAAAGCGTTAGTGTAAGAAAAAAATCCATTGGCCTATTTAAAACTTTCTCGACTAAAATAACTAGCTGACAGCCATATAAGTTGACTTATTAACACTCGACGATGTTTGACATAGCTTTAAGCTTTGACACCTCTCGCAGTTCAAACAGGGCTGGTCACTATAAAGTTTAGAAGAGCCTGCATTTTTAATATAACTCCGATTGTATTCGTCTGAAAGAAGAATGTCATATATAGGCCTACACCGGTTTCAGGGTGAGTAAATCGCTAATTTTAATTTTTAGCTAAGCTATCCCTTTAATCGTCAAACAGCATTTGGGACAGTTTACACAAGCTAAAAACAGAAAAGTTTTTCCTTTGCGCTTTTCTCTTAATATAGGCCTAGATGACGTTGTCAGTGTGATGCCACGTTGTAAACTTAAGAAACACAACTGAACATGTAATACCAATGCGCACAACGTCACCGTTTTCACAAATTCGTGCTTTTGAGAAGATAATGGAATCATTTTCAAAATCTTGCTGTTTGAATCCCGTTTTCAAAAGTTTGCAATTACAGGCCCCTAAAATGCTGTTGCCATGTAAATAAACTGCGAAAACGCATTACAAAAAAATGGTGTTGTGTAAACTGTTTTTTTGTTCTGTTGTGTTTTTATTACAGTAGCACTGGGTAGCCCACAATGAAATCTCATTGGTCCAAAAAGTGAATATGCAAATCGCACAATTATTTATAAATTGAGAAAGAATGAAATCTCACCTGTTTATTTCAAATATATGAATTTATATTAAATTAATTATAATTATTAGAATTATTTATGATATCACTGATGTCATGTAATGATTTAAATTAAACTAAAACTAAAATAAGACAGTTTTCTTTTTTTTCTATAAAACGGCATATATTTTTAATAATTGTCACCGTGCATTTCATGCTTCCATTCATTCTGGGAAATCCTATAAATAATTGCTCATGTCAGAAAGCAGCCGGCCATCAAGACCCTTTGGGAACATCCTCAAATCAATAAATGTTTGATACAGTTCACGGATTCACTCATTCGCTTCATTACAGTAGCTGCACAGCAAATATTTATTCTGTTTATGAAATGAAATGCTGCCACACTTGTAAAGAATACTGGATAGAAATGTTAGCTTATAGGCTTACACACATAGGCTTATACTCACAGAGGAATTGTTTTATATCCAGAGCTGCAGCTAAATACTTGAAGTAAATGGTACTGACTTGTTTTGTAGTATTTTATATTAAATAAATAGCTTGACATTTTTCTTCAAATTGAGTTGCTTTTTATAGCTTCTACCATTCTCGGATGAGGATTCTGGCATACATGTGCAGCACAGATGAGTTTGGTTTTATCATTTACTGTTGTTACGTTATTTGATGACCTTGACCTCTCAGTGCAAAAGCAGTTGTCTGTTCTCAGCCACAGGTCTTGTCACGCAAACCATGTTTGCTGAAGTATTAATTCCTGTATCAACAATGTGTATGCAGAGGGAGGAACAAAGCCGAACCTAATTTGAAACAAATGTCAATTCTGAAATCAGTAATGATGTATTCAGTTAATTCCCAGGACTCCCTAGATGAACCTCTTCATGTGGTCAAGAATCCCATCCATCCCGCTGAGTCCAGATAACCCGACATGCAGCGTCCCCCGGCTCTGTCACATTCTGCCGGCATTACATCATGTTTCCAATCTGTGTTCATGGACCGCATTGTGTGACTTTAGCCTCTAATTATTTATAGTTTGACCCGTACCACCCAATGGTGTGACTTCACCCTCTAATTGTAAAAGAGTGTGTGGAATGAGGGACATTGTTCAAAATTCAGTTCTTACTGATCTTAAAAACAAAATGAAAATGTGCAAAATGAAATTGCACATAATTTAAAAACAAAACCTAATAACCTAAAAACCCAAAAAATAACCTAATAACACTGATTAAGTGTAAAATGTCTTTTTTAAAATATTTCAGCCATAACTTATTTATATTTCAATAAAAAAAGAAAATTTCAATTTCAATAATTCAGTGATATCACAACAACCCAAAAACTGCATGTTAAATAAACCCCATATATTGTAAAATGTTAGTTGTGCTTCATCACATGCTTTCCCTTAATCAGTTCCCTGCTTTCATAATGTTCCTTCCTTGTTGAAGAAAAGAGAGTTAATAATATCTAGTAAAAAATGTGTAGATAAATTGTAGTTAAAATCACCATGAATTTAAAATGGACTTTTCTTGTTTTCATGGAAAATTGTAGTGTTTATTAGGAATGATTTTTCAGTGCACCTAACCCTCTTGTAGAATCTTTTCTCTGATGATGTGTTCACTGGCACAAGGGCGGAGCCACCTGTCACTCAAATAAGATCCACCAATAGCAAGCCACAACCAATTCCCCTGGACAACATCAAGCCCTGCCCTTCATTTGTTCTTGTTCCAGAAGTCCTCAGATATAAGTCACAACAGGGAAGAAAAGTCTATCACAACTTCAGTTTCATGCGACTTTAAATGAAACACACCCTTGTGATTATTCCAAACTCCAAATTCCAAACTCAGTGATCTCTAGTTTTCTGCATAATTTACCAGTCTGATAAAAGAAAAAAAAAATGTGTTTAATGGCCAAATTCCTGGTCAGGAACTACACAACCCATTATCCACCAATCAGGGAAGGCTGCGTTACCATGGAAACTGAAATGATGGCAAAAAGGATGACAAAAATACTATGGACCACTGATCTATATAGAGATTATATCATAAAGATCTGAACTATAGACCATTTCACTAGATGTAAACAACACTGGTCCAGAAACACTTCCTGTTTTAGTTTGTAACTGTTTTCTTTATTTCACATCTAAAGAAAACATATTAAAGATGTTTGTTTAACTTTTTGATTCAGTTTAATATGTTCTGTTGGTTGTATTTTATCCCAGCTTTTATAGAGTGTTAAAAAACTGAAACAGGAAGTGCTTCTGGACCAGTGTTGTTTACATCTTGTGAAATGGTCTATAGACCGTTTTCCAGGCTTCTCGGAAGCAGAAGGTAATCTTCTATAGCGGTGAATGGGAAAACAAATATAATTTTTGTATTCCTATTTGCTCCAATA
>JAOTRC010000018.1:3360004-3371201 GCA_027497675.1 Cyprinella lutrensis | reverse complement strand
GAAAATATGAAAAATTTGAAAAAAGGATCTTTAGAGTCGGTAAAAAGTGTGCATTGGAAATAAAGGCAGCAAGAAAAGTGACTTATATTAAAATATATATTATATTAATATATATTAAAATAGGCTTTTTCATTTGGTGTCAAGTGGACCGAATATAATTATAATAATGTCTCAGAACGGAAGTTGTGATAGTCTTTCCTTCCCTACTGTCCCGTACTTATACCCGAGTGAAACTGTTGTGGTACTGTCCCTACTGTTCCTACCGTCCCATACTTATACCCGAGTGAAACTATTGGTGGATCTCATGTGAGTGACAGGTTGCTCCGCCCTCTCATCAGTAAATGCATCATCAGAGAAGTGATGTTGCTGAAAGAGGAAGTTATTTTTTTGATTAAAGATTATGAGGCACATGAATTAAAAGTAATGATTTGCATGGATAAACCATTTATAATAAATACTTCAATATTCCATAAAAATTTTGATTTCATGGTGACAAAGTACAATTCAGATGTGCTCCTATCATCAACAAATGTTTCATAACTAACACAGCTGTTACTGGATTCTTGCCTGAATGACAGGGGAAGCGGGAGATATTCTGGTGCTCCAGATAGCACAGTGCCATAGTGGAAAGACTTTACAAGCGACTCTCTGATTTCAAGATGTCACACATTCAGGAAAGAAAACAAAGGTCTGCTCCATATGGATCTGATCTAATATGAAGGTGTGTTTGCGGTCAGCAGTTCTGAGGTAAGGGAACCTCTGAGTCTGGACACCATTACTGAACCCCTTTTCCTTCTTCCCTCCCTTTCTCTTCTCAGCAGCAGCCAGACAGAAGGATCACATCTGAGCGCCAGCTTGAATGCTGAATGAGAGAGAGAAGTCCAGATCTCTTCTGCTGAAACGGGTCTTATTTCATCTTTGCAGGACAAACTGTTGGAGAGAAGATGCTTTCTCTCTATGTGCTGAGCTTGATTGGTGAGGACTTGGTTTGAATGGTTGTCATATCCATCATTGTTCATGCATAAGTGTGTGTTTGTGCTCTTTTCTCTCAGTGACAGCTAGAGCAGAGCTTTTGCCAGGCTCTTGTAGCTTTCGGGACAGCATATGTGACTATATGTCCGACCCAGACTTCCTCAGCTGGACCCTCGACCCGTCCGGTGAGTTTCAGCAGATGAAGATGCTTTTTCATTTCTGAATTGATGTTCATTTTGGTCATTTTAGGGCATAAAGTAAAAAAAAAAAAAAAACCTTTACTATAGAAAAAGACTAAATACAGTGAAGCAGTTATTAACTTTTTATGGAAATGCCTACAACCCCACAAAGAACTATAATGTTACTTATAATATTTATTAATAATTCATGATATCTGTAAAAATACAAAGGACTAAAAACGACAAAAGGAAAAAATAAATAAACAAATAAAAGTAGAAATAAATAAATAAATGTGTAAATATTGTGAAAATAAATACATTTTTGTAAAATAAATTTCTGTATTTTTACATGTATTTATTTATTTATTTGTGCATTTATATACAGTATGTATTTATTTGTTTCTACATTTATTTGTATATGTATTTCCACATTTCTACATTTATTTATTTTTTTGTATTTCCACATTTCTACATTTATTTACTTCTACTTTTATTTATTTATTTATTTTTCCTTTTGTCATTTTTAGTCCTTCATATTTTACGACCACATTTAGGCTTGTGAAAAGCAGTGTTCCACATGCCGGTAGTTTATTCCAAATAGAGTATGGCGTTGTTTTGAGAGTTAAAAGCATGTGAAATGCATTAAAAGCCAAGAAAAAGTGAAGAAATCGTGTTGGGTGAGGCACATCTGGCTGCAGTGGCCTCAATGTTTACGGCATCTGGAGACAGTGAAATAGCACATTATTGGATAGGTGAATTGTTGTGTTTAAACGTGGCATGAATCACATTTCCACAAGCCCATTGGATCATTTGCTTTTGATTTAAGCAGAGGAAATTAAGAAGAAATGTAAGGCTTAAAAACAAATGTGGAGACAAGAAGCCCATGCCGACATATGTATTTTTTAACAGACGGATGTATTTTAACATTCCAGTCATGAAACAATAGTTAAAGTTTGGTGGGTAAGTGGTCTGTCACTGTTAATTTTTTTTCCTTTCTCAGCTGTACTCACAAACTCTTGGCATGAATGTTGTTTTCATTCGGCTTCCCTCAGGACACTTCATCACAGTTGAGGAGCGCGTCCAGGAGGACCAGGGAAAGGCAGTTCTTTTGGGTCCAGATGTGGATCAGCAGGATTGGAGCTGTTTCAGAATGGCGTATCAGGTCACAGCCGGCGCTTCACTGCAGGTGCAGAAGCGGACAGACGGAGAGAGTTTCGATCAGGTGCTCTGGACGACACAAAGCCCGTCTGACAGCTGGCTCATCGCCAGCATTGACCTCCAGAACTCTACAGAAACATTTAAGGTGAGAGCTGTTGATACCCAGCAAACACTGTTCTCAGCTCACGTTCTGGCTATGTGATGAACCAAAATTCTTCTAGTAACATTAATAGCATATCAGTTCAGAGTAATCTGGTCTTTAATTATGTTTTAAAAATGACAGAACAAAGATTTATAAATCGTTCATGGAACGTTTTTTTTCTGAAATATTTAAGTTGGATGTTCATCTAATATTTTGTAAATGTTTCTAATGGTTTTCCAATGTTTATAGAGAACATTCAAAACTTTCCCATTATGTTTGCAAAAATGATCAAATTGAATATTTCCTTAAAGGTAGGGTAGGTGATTTCGGATAGGCTAGCAATAGCAAGCTAGCTTTGAAAGCATGAGATCCAAACATCCCCAAAACCACACCTCCTTCAAAATACATGAATGCACATGAAGGTTGGCGCTCTGTGTCTGGCGTTTGTCTACAACTCTGCACAGCCTGACTGAACGCGCTGATGACTATGGAAACATTCAAACTTTAGCAGGCAGGTATAGGACATCCTTTCAGTCGCGAATGCAATGATTGAACGAACATTTTTTGTTCCTGAGACTTCCACAGAAGATACTGTATATGTATCTATTTGCTATCAGGATGTAAAGAGAGTTTTAACCAGAATAACAAAATGTGTTTATAAAAGTAATTGCCTACCCTACCTTTAATGTTCACATTAAAAAAAAAACTGAATATTTTGAGTGTTCAGAGAACATTCAGAAATAACGTTTTTAATATGAACATAAGCTAAACATGCTAAGAAGAACATAACTTTTATTAACTGGCCTACTCTAGATTTTCTGATGTATGTATAAGTGTCATGTGAGAATAATGACACGTTCGCTCCACATTCGTAGATTGTCCTTGAAGGCAAACTAGGGGATGAAGAAGGCAGCAGCGTGTCCATCTATGAGATAAAGATCTCTGACAAATACTGTATAGGTTAGTGCTCTTTTGACTTAAACTATTAAAAAGCATGTTAGAATCAGCCCAGCAACGTTTCACTGTGTTTATTTGTAACATTAACAGCCAAAATCAGGCCCAACCACATGAAAATAACTATTAATCATGGAAAAAAGATGCTGTTCTTTCTTAACAATGTTTTGATGGCTATTCTAGGGACAAACATGTGCGCATTCCTTAGGCAAAAGAAAATCTTTTAAATGAACCCAGATTTCTGTTGCTCAGTTCTTATAGTCAGCATTGTATTGCCCTACAAGGCTTGCAGAGAGGGTTTCAAAACTAGTTATTAACATTTTAATTCAAAATAAACTCTTGGTCATGTGATCCCAAAGAGTGTGACTTTGAAGAAGCTCACCTGTGTGGATACACAAACCAGCGGAAGAGACATATGAACTGGCGTGTGGGACGATCAGAGGACGGAACAGGTCAGTCTGCTTTATCATGTATGACATGAAAAAAATGTAGCATTTAAATCTCATTCAATATATATATATATATATATATATGTATATGTATAAAATGTATAAAATAAAATGTATGTATAAAAAACATTATATTGTATTATCTTATAAATGCTCTATATTTTTTTAAATATAAATGATGTATATTTTTATTATACAAATCATAAACAATTTTTGCGATTGAAAAACATTATTCTGTATAAATCATACATTGTTTATGATTTGTATAATAATATCCCCGTATAATGAAAACAAATATATACAGTAATTCTTGGCAACACCAAGAAATATATGCAATTTTATCTGTATTTAATTTTATACATTTTCTATGATACAATTAATTACAAAAACAAAATATATAAGTGTATATATAAATGTATACGTTGTATAATTTTACACAAATTATATTCAAAAACGTTTTCATATCAAAAAGTTTATCCAAAGTTATATAATCTTATATGTTTTGAAAAATATAAAAATCAATTATTTTTCTATCATAATCATGTACAATAGAAATTTGTATGAAAGCTTTTCAGCATATAATTTCTAACCTGTATAATTTAAAACAAATATAACATGTAATTTTGGTATTTACAGTAATACATAAATACACAAAAACATAAATAGGTATTTATTGTAATACTTATTCAGTGACATTTATGCTATATGAAATTCATACAATTTTAAAAATCTTATACAGAAAAGTGTTATGGTATAGTGTAATGTGATTAGATTATTATAATTTTTTTTTGAAAATGTTTTATTGTATAATATACATGCTAAAATTATCTACAAAAGTTTTATCTAATGATCTTAACAAAAAATGTATACAAAATAAATCTTAATGGATAACGGTGAATCGTGTAATCTTGTACACTTCCCGACTAAAATATGGAGGTTGCTCATACCAAGGTTCTGTCAGTCATGCCCTTTCACTCATCTACACAGGTCAGTACATGTATGTGGACTCTACCGACACTAAAAGCTTCCAGGAGGTGGCCGAGTTGGTGTCTCCCATGACCACAGTGCCCATGTCGGGCTGCTTGAGCTTCCAGTACCAGCGAGATCACACCGGAGACCATCTGTTCTCCCTCTTCAGCAGGGATCAGGCTGGACAATATCAGGAACTGTGGAGAGCCGATCTACCTGAGAACAACCAAGTGGACTGGAGTCCAGAAGCCAGGGTCTGGATACCTGTACAAGTGGACCTGAAAGCTCCATATCCTATTGAGGTAAGGACTGACCAACACAAATAAACCACATCATGCCGGTCTATTATTGTGGGAATATCTACTTCAGATGCAACCACCACCAAAACACATACAAATAAAACTGACTGACTGTTTTAAACCAGGCAAACAGCCTCCTCCAGTAAGGCTTCTGGGCCAGAAGAAGCTCCCAAATTACTCTTTACTGTGCAGTCAAAAACCTAAGAAATAAAAGTGTGTTGTTTTATTAACGCTGTTCCTGAAAGAAGGCCCCGGATGATTGTTAGAAGACTTGTGGTGAACGTGATGGTGAACGAGAACATGGTTTGTGTAACATAAGTAACACATTATTAACTGTTTAATAACATAGTCAAGCAAAAGGCTAATCATATTAATTACCATTATGTGTCTCACGTTGTAAAGAGCGATACCATTGTGCAGAGATGTAACAAAGTAGAGCTACTTAAGTACTGTACTTAAGTACTAAAATGCTGTATCTCTACTAGTTTTTTTTTCCTCATACTTCTACTTCAGTAGATATTTTCCATGAATTTAATACTTTTATTTCAATTTTTTTTAAATTTTCTGCTGGTGACTCGTTACAATTATAAAAATTTTACGAATAATTCATCGCAAGTTGGCTTTCATGCTGCCAAAATCGCACGCCAGTGTAATGTTATTTATTGACACACACATTGACTACCGGGGGTTGTCCTGCAATTAAATTTTTTTGGCGGCGGCCAAAGCAAATTTGTATCCCGCCAAAGCGCCTTATTCGATTGCTAGTTCAAACTTTTGACTGCTTTCTTTAATAATTACTGAATAAAATTATTGACTACAGGGGGACTTTATTTTTGTTCAGTGTTTTAAGACATGAAATTAAATGTAATTAGACTTTATATTTAATTGTAATTCATTTCAATAATAATTTCAAATGTTCATTTTAGCGTGATTTAATTGTTTAACATAATTTATCACACTACATGTACATTTGACAGCCCTAGCATTCATATGTGTGTGTATATCTGACCAGTTGGTGTTTGAGGGGGCGTTCAACAGTCCTCATGGAGGAGACGTGCTTCTCGATGACATTTCCTTCTCTCCAGAGTTCTGTCACGCAGGCACAGGTATGCTTGAACACCTCGAAGCTCAATCCAATACCCCAATTCCCAATTCATACATGACCACTTAAAAATATGTGCTTTCACAGAGCCAACATTTGATCCATCTATTGCAAACTGTGACTTTGAGTCAGGATATTGTCAGTATGTCCAGACACTGATGGGTAGTCCTCTGTGGAGGAGAGTGTCTGTCAAACCCAACATCTACAGCGCTGGAGACCATACGACAGGAGCAGGTATGGTCGCTTATCAAATCCATGTATATATATATATATATATATAAGACAATGTCTTATGATTAAGACATTGTAAAGCATGAAAAGGGCTAAAATAGTTGTACTTTCTGAACAGGATCCTTTTTGTTGGCAAACTCTCGCTCCAGTTTACAGTCTGGACACATCAGCCGTTTGCTTGGCCCGTCAATGCCAGGGAATCAGAAATACTGCCTGAAGTTCTTCTACTCCCTGCGAGGTCTTAGTGGAATGGATCAAGTCCTCTCTGTGTATCTGTATTACAGAGACGGTACTCAACAAGAGCAAATATGGAGCCAGAATGAGAAGATAAGAAATGTTTGGATTGCAGTTAAACTGACTGTTCAAAGTCAGAAGAATGGTCAGGTAAGATATGTCTGTAGTTCATCTCTCTTATTGCTTGTCTACTTGCTATATGTATTTTAAAAACATATCAGCATATAAGCTAACAGATTTGGACTACAAACAGTGCTAAAGGCAGACAAAATTATTTTTCCACCAATTCAAACATCACAATTGTTCATGAGATGTGCAAGACATCAGTCTCTGAAGATGGCATCATGATACACTATTATTGGTTGATGGATTTCTCTTGTGATAAAGAAGTGCACGTGATTGTATTGAATGTGCAATTGTAGCTTGCTTCAAATCTTAAAAGTATATTTTTAAAAACTGTACTTGATTTCAATGAACAGTTCACCCGTTCTTTAAGAGAAATGCTGATTCTCAGACACACTTTTGGCACACTGCTCTAGCATCTGCTAGCAAGACATGGGTTTATTCCTCACATGAATTTTATTTCAACAAGATCCAGATTTAGAGAAATAAACCTTTATAACATCTGGAAAAATAAGACGGTCTGAGGATTATTCATACTTACCCATACCATCAGTTTTGCCTAATACTTTTTAAATATTATGTTTCAAATGTAGACGTTACATACACTGTATTTATTTTTGGGATTTTGTTGTTTTATTGTTAATTCTAATTATGTTGTTTTCCACATCTGGGTGATGAAGTTGGTTTTCATCAGCACATGCAGACATGTTTGGAGTTGTGGTTCTGTTGGTCTTGATGACATTAAAGTCACCCTTGGGGATTGCACACTGGGTAAAAAAGCTTCATTCATTCATTTACAAAACTCTGTGCATGGAAGTTGTGAATCATCATTGTGAATCTTACAATTGATTCCTTGATATTTTTGTTACAGCATCCACTCTGTCAGTCCCGTCTCACTGTGACTTTGAGACTGGTCTCTGTGGATACACTCAAGATAAAGAAGGAGACTCAGGCGACTGGATGCTGGCCAGAGGACCCACACCAACATCTTACACTGGACCGAGAGGAGACCACACCACTGGAGGGGGTGAGCTTTAAACCGTCCCTGAAAACACTTTAAACACTTGTTACTTGCTCTTTAAAAAATAAAGGTTGCAAAATAGGGCTTTTCAGTGATGCCATAGAAGAACTTTTTTGGGTTCTTTAAGGACTAGTTCACCTCAAAATGAAGATTTTCTGATACTCACCCAAATGCCATCCAAGATGTTCATGTATGTCTTTCTTCAGTGGAAAACAAATTAAGTTGTTTGAGGAAAACATTCCAGGATTTTTCTCCACACAACGGACTTCAGTTGTAACCTACATGTTGAAGATTAAGTCAATGCAGTTTCAAATGGCTCTGAAGTGCTTCAAACAGCTCTGTACGATCCCATCTGAGGAACAGAGTCTTATCTAGTGAAACGATCAGCCATTTTCTAAAAGAAATAAACATTTATATACTTTTTAACCACAATTGTTCGTCTTGTGCTGGACTGCGACGTGCCAGGGATTTTCATGAAATGTGTAAAGTTGTCTAAATCATCCTTTTTGAGGTGGTATAGCCTATCTCGCAATTTTATATCACACAATTCTGACTTTATAACTCGCAATTGCGACTTTATATCACACAATTCTGACTTTATATCTCGCAATTCTGACTTTATAACTCGCAATTGCGACTTTATGTCACGCAATTCTGACTTTATATCTCGCAATTCTGACTTTAATTGCGACTTTATATCAGGCAATTCTGACTTTATATCTCGCAATTCTGACTTTATATCTCACAATTCTGACTTTATAACTCGCAATTGCGACTTTATATCACGCAATTCTGACTTTAGGCCTATATCTCGCAATTCTGACTTTCCATCTCGCAATTCTGACAATATTTCTCAAAAACTTGCCATTGTGAGAAAAAAAGTCAGAATTGTGAGATAAAAAGTCGCAATTACCTTTTATATGTTTCATTCTATGGCGGAAACAAGCTTCCATACCGTTTCTAACTAAACTGCCAGTGTGAAAGCCATAAGTCACATTATCACCCTGTCTGGACTCAGTTTGGAGTAATTTCCCACCATTAGTTTTCACCTTAGTTACTAATTTGATGTATTATCACATTCAGGTGTCTTACTGTTATCACCTCGTTTGTTTATCATCTGTGTTTTCAGTTCACCGTGGTCCGGTCTTGTCAATGCACTTCTATGTATCGTCCATGTGTGGTTGTATCGTCCTGCATGTCATCTTGTGGATTTACCCTGTGGATATTATAAAACACTGTTTGAACTGTAAGGGGTTTACAGTCAAAGACCCAGAACCAGATATGAAGAATGAAGACCTGGAGTCAGAATTATACAAAATTAGAGAAAAGTTTTACTGAATATAGTTTGCAGTTTCATTAGCATAAGTCAGCTTCAAGACTCTCACAGGAGTTTGTTGGCCGTCTCCATACAGTTACAAAGATCACAGCAGTTATACCATTTCCAAGGTCTAAGCCACGTCATTGCTAACACGTTGAATGATTCTCATTGGGAATAGAAAAACACAGTCATTTTACACACATATACAGATAGACGAAGCATATCTCCAGACACTCAGAGGCACATCATGACCTTCCAGGTGTCAGTGGGTCCAAAACAACAACTCAGTCAATCTCCAATAATGGCAGTGGTTCCTTAACCTGCAACCAAGAAGACTAACACTAAACTTTAGTCTAACTGGAGTAGGACTTTAACAAAAAAATGCTGCCTTAAACTATTGGCTTCAATGACCCCTTTATGTTTTAACACTCAAACACAAACCAGATCCCTATTTGCCTGTTATTTTCCACTGTTACGGCATTCACATAGGACTAGCAAATAGGAGTTCCCGTCAAGGCTGAAGAGAGTCTGAGTTGCTTATTATCAGTTAAGTATACCCAAACATAATGATAAAACATTCACTCGTTTGGGAGAAAAACAGATAATATTTGCTCCCAAGAAAGGAAATATACTAGAAAGAATACATTTTAATACAACAATTAAAGTTCAAAATAGCAATACTCAATATAGCTTGACCATCAGCACAGAGAAGGATCATATGTGTTGGACATATGTGTTCACGACGCCATAGGATCCATAAACCTTTCTCCTGATACCAGAGAAAGAGATAAATGGCCTTGTGCAGTACAATTATTTTCTGTGGTAATTAAATCTTATTGTACCTGAGACTGAGACAAGCGTTTCTCTGCCTTTAGGTCATTATTTGCACATCGAGGCGTCCATGATGCTGCCCGGACATAAAGCACGCCTCTTCTCCAGCTCCCTGCGAGGCTCTAGAGAACCACAGTGCTTGCAGTTCTACTACCATATGTATGGGTCAGGGATTGGCCAGCTTAGTGTTTACCTCCAGACTGGTCAAGGAAATGAGGACAAATTATTGTGGACGAGCCATGGAGAACAGGGCATCTCCTGGCTCAGAGCATCCATAAATTACCAATATGACCAACAACACCAGGTTAGTTGCATTAAACTGCATTCACGAGTTCACACCAACATATGATTAAATAGAGTAAAGGTTATGTGTATTTGGCGTGCTGTCCGAGGGCAGGGACATTTGGCCCGAACTCAGAGGAACCCCCAATTTATTAATTTTACCAAGAAGCCCAACAATAATTGGTTGTGACCTGTGACCTTAGTTCATTCTTAAATGAAAATTCTGTCATTAATTACTCACCCTCATGTTGTTCCAAACCCGTAAGATGTTCGTTCATCTTCAGAACACAAATGAAGATGTTTTTAATGAAATCTTAGTGCTTTCCGTCCCTCAATTGAATGCTACACAACTACCACTTTAACATTTCGAAATGTTCATGGAGAGATTGTAAAACTGATCCATATGAATAGATTGGTTTAGTCTGGGGACTTGATCTTTTAATTTTGGCTTGTATTCGCATATAAAAATTGACGGATGAGAACAAATATCATTGGTTATTGCTGAAGCTCAAGCATGCTGCGTAACATGAGAATGAACCTCATTGGTTCTCAGACGTAAATTGAAGATGCTTGAGCTTCGTTTACCACCACTTTATGTGTTGATCAATGATTATATTTGAATAAAAGCCTAAATTTAATCTGTTCATCATATAAAGCGATCGTGTCTCATCAGAAAATTTTGACTCAACTCAATTCATAAGTATTAATTTTATGATCTCCTTGTGAACTTGTTGAACCGTCAAAGTGTCAGTTGCATTAGCAATAAGATTTAATCAAAAAAAAAAAAAAAGAAAAGAAAAAAGAAAAGAAAAAGAAATCATGTTTGTGTTTTCCAAAGTCTTATGGGTTTGGACATTTCGTCCCCTTGGAATTATAAGGTTCTATCTGCGTTCTGAGCAGTTTTGAGATATTGAGCTTCAAAGTTTTTGCATT
>JAOTRC010000018.1:3315605-3326519 GCA_027497675.1 Cyprinella lutrensis | reverse complement strand
TCGTTTGGTGAACTGCTCCCAAATTTTCTTTAACGGAAAGTATCCAGACTGATCTGCGAGTGAAACCTTGAAAGCTCCCGAGATCAGGATGGTCTCACGAGGCTAACTGAATTACTGGTAAGCACAGAAACATCCTGACTAGATCCTCAAGATTGGCATAGGATAGACCCCATAGTATTAAGGATCAAATCCCAATCATACAGCCATTTTATGAATCATGGCCAATTTAAAGCGGTGTATCTTTATTTTGAGGTATTAAAACATTTTAATTATGTTCGAGTCATTCAGACTGATCTGGGCCCTGTTTGAAAACCACTGTCCTGGGTTGTTTGTGTGCCATTTTTGAGCTTTATTGGTACCACGTTTTCTGAATTTCTCAACTGATACTGCTTTAAAATGAAAAAAAAAAACAAAAAAAAAAAAACAAGAAAAGTTTTTGAACTTCACTTTTGTTTTTGTTGTACTGATTCGGTTTCTTTCTTTTTACATTACTCACTGTTAGTGTTTACAACAACTATTTCATTAAGTCTACATGCCCACTGTTGTGATTCTATTCATTCATATTTAGATCTTGGTTCACACAACATGACACCATAACTTACAAAAACATTGTGCGAGTGCGACGCACTGCAACATTTTAAACAGAATTTGCATAACTCCTTTATGATAACGTCATGCACCAACTTCATAATTCGAGGGTGCTTTCACACTCTAAAGCGGGTCAGAGTCTTTTTCTGGAACTATTCACCGTTAGTTTGAACACAATTAGTCCAAACCAGATTCACGTCTATTTTTAAAAGTACATTTTAAACAATTCTGTGGTGTTATGAATAAAAAATAAATATCAAAAAAGCGCTAAAAACTCAATTAAATGAAACACTACCCCATAGAGCATGATATTAACTCTTTATATTGATAATGGCTGGGCGATCTGATCATATATCATCATGGTGACAACACAAAGTAGAACCAGACCGATTTATTGGCAGGCCGATATTATCGGACGACATTAGGCATTTTCCAAACTATCAGTATCGGCAGTTATAATGGCCGATAAATGCATATTTCATGACAGTTATAGTAATGAGACGAATCATCTCTCCTTGGCCTGTTGTATTGAAAATGTATGTTTTAAAATTTGCAGCATGACGTTATCCATCAGCCGATATATCGGAAAATATCGGATTCTATAACCAACAAATATTTGTATCGGCCTTCAAAATCCTTCATCCGTCGGGCTCTAAAAGTATTAATCAAATGATATTTTGCCATACCACTTACATACAATATGTAAATAAGCAGCTTTGTCCTGCACAGAAGTTACTGACAAGTTGATGTGATGTTGCAACATAAGCAACGTACAAATAAAACTTACAGTACATTAAAAACTTAATGTAATGTATTGTATGTTTTTAATGAGCTGCTTGAGTGCATCACCGATTTATTGTATTTGTCCTATCGTTAGTTATCAGCATTTTTAAAAACCAATCCATTTATATTAATAGTAAACTTTTCAAATAGTTGCGACTGTATCAAATAATCCTTAATACCAGCTGCCCCGGCATCAACTACTGCGATGTGGGTCTCGTGAGCACCATAATAGCTAGATGAAGTGCGTGCGTGCGACTATGCGGTGTTGATGGGTAAATGCTGAACATTGTGTGAGATGTAAATATATCTGTAGGTGGAACAGCTGGAACATTCTGTTCAAGCAGAGCCCGATCACAGCAGCAAACCCAATCCCCATCCAAGCGGAAACATGTAGCGCAGACACTTTCAAGCAATCAACCTGAAATCTGTCAGGAGTGGCATGTCTGTGAGAGGCCCCGTGGTTTCAGAGGGCTTCTTGTCTGCAAGTAAACAAGATTGCAGCATTTCACCTCCACGTTCTGGCGTCAGAGGTTTTCCCCTGAAAACCCACCACATGGTCCGCGTCACGTGTGCGAGTCTGCTGCCCTTCGCACTTGCTCACATGGACCGCTGGATTAGTTTTCATCCGTCACAAGGGTGCAATGTGACATGTTGTCCTGAACAGCCTCCACCAGTATGTCCCGACTAAATATACCCCCCCCCCCCATTGTCCTACCTGCCTCCATTACGTCACACACACATCTCTATTAGGAGCTGGTTTGCATAGCACCCTCCTCCCTACACATGGCCTCATAGAGTCTGATATAAAGCCCCAACATGGATGTTTTTTTTTCTTCAGCCGATTCCCATGTTCACCTATCCCTGTCTGGATGACAGCAAATACACACAGAATACAGGGCAAAACAAAGACTTGAGAGATAAACCAAGTCAAATAGTTGAACAAAAGCAAACCATGAAGCTAAAAAGACACCATGAATGGAGAAAGACAGCAAAAAACAGATGCTCACGTGTCTCAATGCACCAAGATGAAGCATTTAAATGACATGTACAGCTTACACTAAGTCTAATAGTGCACTTTACACTGCAAACACGCGTTGTGAGTATTATTCATATAGAATGCGTACTTATATATATCATATAGACAGATGTATTGAGTATCAGAGTTTGAGGCCTCGTGAAATCCACTGAGTCATGCTAACACTAGCATCACGGCTAACACACACAGAGGCACATAAAGCGCAAAAACCACTCAACACAACAGCTGCTGCCCTCAAACTGTGTGCTGTGTTCAGTCCGAGGGGTTTGTGTTGATGAATGAGTGAAGATGGATGGTAATGTAGCCGTTTATCTCTACTTTATCTCTGGGTCAGGGTGAATTTGCTTTGTGTTCTCCTTTGTTTCAAACACTCTTCCTGTTTGAGCCAAACGATAAACCTCGATAATAATACAAAACAACAATTCACCAAAAGAAAGCCATTTCACAACAAATCAGTCAAAATATTGGTTAACAAACGGCGGGGAAATTATTTTACAAGACGTTTATTCATGCAGACAACGATAAAGATACACTAACTAGCTGAGCTTTGAGTTTCCTGTAACGTTATAACATCTCGATCGACACGCAAAACGACACCAAATAAAACCGAAAACACTATAATAGACAGTAAAATAGTAAATTAGATTAATGATAATACTACACAAAGAGCCAATTAACTGCATCTCAATAAACATTTGAAGAGAAATAACGTTACATGCAAACGATGTAATTTTTAATCTCTGGTATCTTGAAGGACAAAATCAGTTTAAACGCGAAGCAAACAACGCTTTAAAAATAAAACACGCGTTTTTAAGCATAAATATGCTGTTTTCGTATCACATTTCAGCTTTTAGGTCGAAAGGAACAACAGGCTAATTTTCCTAGCTAACATGCTAGCATCAGCTAACAGCAATATTTGGTTAAACTCACCAAGTTAATCATTTTAGACTAACCGATAGCACATTAAATAACATTGCACAAACGAACAACTAAGATATTAGGCTTATTATATGGTTATTTAACTAAAACTAATTATATTTTCCTGTAGCGTTAGCATGAGCTTTTAAAATGTTGTAATGTTTGGGGAAAGGGTTTTACTTGCCTTATATGAGTAAAACGAGAAGCTCCCGGAATAAAGAGACTGTGTTTTATACCCTTCGCGTTGGTCTGTGCCGCTAGTCCGCTGACGTGTGTGTTTCGGTGTGTATGTGTGTTTTTCTGGCTGCTGTTTGTTGGTTTTCTTTAATAGTGTCCGTGACGTCACTGTGATTGACACCTCCGCGGGGCGGGGCCAAATGCGCCAGTCACAACAAGTTTACAGTACAAAAAACAACCTTCTGCTCTGAAGCAATAGCTCGAGTGCAGTGGCCAGGGGTTGCACTGCCCTGTCATCATGGTCAAATACTGGGGTTTGTTGTTCCTCACAATTTGTGGGGGTTAGATGAATTCTGAGTACTGTGATAGTACAGACAATACAAACATATTCTGCACACCTTTCAATGTGCCATTTTGCCACAATTTTAACCCAAACACCAGTTTGCATATGTTATCCATCACTGTCATTCATATTAGGCTACATGGCACTGGATGCAACATGATGTTTTTTGTTAAAGAGCAGGCACAAAATGTGTTCAAAAGTTAAGGGTGTATCAAATGTCGGACTGTATTGAGATCCAAAACATTTTTAACACATTTTAAGCAGAGGCTTTATGTGGTCCATTGGTGAAGGTTATTTTTACACGAGCTTGTATCAGATGTCAGCGCACTGTGATCTGCTGACCCGCAGAACAGCCAGAGCCGAGCTCGCTCTGAAGGACACGTTGATCCAAACACAATACATCTCCGTCAAGGCCAAGCAGACGCGAGATGAAGATACTGGGACACACTGCAAATACCGGCTGCCTCAAAACATAGTGAGTTTCCTATAGACAACAGCACTGTTTGGTGTTATAGACACAGTCAAAAACTTTTCTTCTTAAAAAAACAAGCTTTATGTGTATGAAAATGTGTAGAAATGTATATAAAACCGATATTGTATACATTATATACTAAAATAATGATTAAATGGCTTAATGGCTTGAAAACTTGTCAACAGGAAAACAATGAAACGAGTCTCTTGCTGGATGTTTTCAACCCTGGGTCTGTTGTGAAAGCACTCTCGTATTTTGCCCCGGGTTATATATAGAGCTGGAATCTGATACGAGACCAACTCGCACTCCATGTGGAAGAACGGCTTCACTGCTTTCTGCCCTTTGAGTGAGTTCAAAGAAAAGGAATGAAGCTGATTAAGGTGGTGAAGGCTTGATTGTATTCTTACATTTGACAGCCATTGCATTTCCTCGAACTGCAACAGCATTGATGGATTTTCAGTAAACAATGTACTGAGTTACCCCTGATAAAAGCTGATTATATTACCATAGTCTTCTAATTTTACTTCACATCCAATATGATAGGTGTTAACAAAGACTGTAAATGGGTCTCATTTACAGTCTTTGTTAACACCTATCTTCTTTGATTAATGACTGAGATTATGGACTGAAATATTGTATGGGCTTGTAAAAAAAACAAAAAAAAAACAAAGCAAAGCAAAAAAAAAAAAGGCATTTCATTGTTAATGAAAAATATAGTGGTGTGGTTACCTTTCACACCCGATAATGCATATTCATACTTTGACCCAAAATGGCCAGATTCAATGAGATCATCTTTTTGAAAAAAAAAAAAAAATGACCCACTATCCTTCCAAACCTTTTTGACTTTCTAAATTCTGCAAAACACACAGACACACACACACACACGCACACACAATATTTAAGCCCCCCTGAGGTGAAAAAGGTTTTTAATGTTGTTTAAGTCTGTGGCGTTTTTAATATGCTTTAAGACAAACCATGTGTAAATTCATAAGTCAACAGCATTGCTGAGCGAACCAAAGACAGTCCCAAAAACATGGTTTGAAATCGATGGTGTTTCTGATGTCACACAATCAGATCAGCTTGTGATCGTCAACGAGTGGATCTCTGAGGTGGAGTGAGTGAGTGGAGGAGGCTAATTAGCATATTCATAGAACCCTGTATACGAAATGAGGAAAGGGTGTAGAGTTACATTCAATCACTGTTAAGGCATGAAGTATCTATGTCATTTTGGTTATCAAAGGGATGCAATTATTGACTACTGGGAGACAAACTGAGAGAATAGTTGAATTGCTTTGGTCAATACAGTGACTATATGGACAAAAATAAATAAATAAACAGAACAACAAAAAAAGACAACAAACATACACCTTGAAAGAGCATTAGTTGATTTATTCTTTCCACAGGACACCATGGAAAGTAAATTTATTTACAAAATCTGGAATGTTGAATAAATGCATACCAATCATCTTAACAGTAGCTGCTTGCGGAGAAACCTTTGACGTAGCTATACATTAAAAGGGCTGCTTCTGTGATGCAAGTTATTGCTGGTTTTAAAAAACGTAATCACTAATGCCATGAACAAATCATAAACCTTTTAAAAAAGTATTTACATGTTGATTAGTAATCTCTAAAGTCAAAGTAAAGTGTACTAAATAAATAAAAATAAAAGTGGGACAGTAAAAAGAACAACAGTTTTTTCTTAGTCACTGTTCGTTATTACGTTTTTACGATGTCTTCGCAGACAAAATAAAAAAAAGTGACAGTCGAGTGATCTACGCTAGGCTGATTCGTGACAAAACAGAAGTAACAGTGTCCACAAAACAACGTGTCGAGTGAATCATTCACAGCAAAGATGAGGGGCGTAGTTTTATCGACTAATGTTATGTTCTTTAAACTGTACGATTAATCATTTTTTACTCCAAAAAAGTAATCAAATGTAGCAAATTAATTTACAATCCATAGGCAATTTTGACCCAAAGCTTAACATACTAAATAAAAATTATCGCTATTATAGCGAATCAATCGAGTTTCTGTAAAAAGGGCAACCGTGCTCTTTCACATCAAATTGAGGATCTGTCACATTATCAGTATGTTAATTTGATTACTTGGATTCAATTAGCGCTCCAGTCTACTGAAGAATACAGCGAAGAACGATCAAAATGAGGAATTTCATGCAAATAATACACACGGTACTACAATCGACAGTGGGTCGTTCTTCTCCGATGCAGGCAGGGCAAAAAGAAAAAAAAAAAAATCATGGCCTTTCAATGTGACCACAAATACAAACATTACGATTAACATAGCTTTTCGAATCTCTTTGCTATTGAAGAGTTTGATGTATCCACAAACAATGCAATGATAATCTTCATATGGGGTGTTTGGAAACAGCAGTGCAATCGCTAATGTGACGAGACATTCATTCGCGCACTATTCAGACTTTACGAACATTTTTTATTTTATTTCTTACAAAAAATCTGAAACGCCATTTCCTATGTATTCGTGTTTAAAAGATTTACAATATAAAACGCGGTATCAATCGAGGAATACTAAATGGGTTCTTTATTTATATAAAAACGCAACTGACTGCATCTTGCGAATGGAATAAACGACTTTCTATTGCTCTTACGCCCACTGTGTCATACGCCAGCCTAATAAGGCCACTGAATATGCGGCGTGGATCTGTACGAGTATTGCTCTGGGTCGAACGCATTTTGTGACAGTTCAGGGTCTATGGCACTTGACATGTCGTTTTCTCGAAGCCCCCGATAGCAAACGTCCACGACTGCAACTAGTCAAATGTTAGAATGTTTTCGTAAGAGAATAAAATATCACATCTACAATCTTCACAGAATAAAAAAACGGTTTTGATGAACTCCAAATTGAAATAAGGAAAAAAATAAATGTTTGAGCGCGGATGAGTTCGGTGGCATTGGAATCAGGTGGCTGTGTTGTAGAAGTCAGAGGAAAGAAGTTCACGTGCCAGCAGTTTCATGCCGCCCAGCCACAGAGTCCCAATATGCTTTGGTTAAGGTACTTGAACCACTTTCTGTTTCTGTCTTTTAGCAAGGCTGCTCTCTTTCGAAATCCTTATGGAAGTACTTCATCGTGTTCCTGTCCATGTTTCACGTGCAGGGAGCATTTCAGCGCATCCTTCCAGGCAGCATCCAGGCTAAAGTATGTGTCTTCCACTTCTGTCCGGTGGAAGTTTGCAGGAAGAAACTCTTGTTTCACTGGAGGAGACTTCCAGAAGGAGAAAGCTGACAAGAATTTCAAGCATTGAGGTGGATGAAGCAAGTTATCAATCCCAATGAGAGGAAGTGTTCTTCACAAGGGTAATCTGACCACGAGGCCAACAGATTTCACATCCAGTTCAGTTTAGCTCACCCCAGTCCCCAGTTCTACATTCATTACCACAGTTAGCACGTAGCATTGTCTTCCAACTTAATCTCACACAGGTCATAAAAGTGGTTTTAAAAATCTTTAAAATGATAAAAAAAAAAACAAACGAGTGAGATTTGATCGAGAGCCCTGCCCTCAAGCGGTCAGCTCATGTCTCATAAGAACTCAATCCAGGTGATGTCTTATAAAAAGAAAAACAAAAACTATCTTTACAAAAAGCACAGGGTTTCATAACAGTTGGACTGCACCAACAGGCTTTCCCACAGTGAAGGCGCATGCTCCCAGACTCTTCCACCTGATGCAGTGGTTTCGCCCCTATCCACCGATGGTCAAACCTCGTCCCATTTACATCAGCTCAGATTAACTACATACAGCACTGGCTCCTCTTGGTACAAAAATAAGACAGTGCACATTCAGTTTCGTCAGTTATGCGGCCATCTCTCGAACGATGATCAAGTCGACGGTGCTGGGGAACGTCTTCAGGAGGGAAACGGCGTGTCCGTGATCGATGTTAACGAAGCTGTATCCGTTTGCCTGCGAAGTGGATGTTAGTGAATTACTAAGGTATGGATAAGACAAAATATGTGAAAAGAAGGTAGTAGAAATTACCTGGATGATCTTGTCCCCCGGTTGAAGGAGTTTTGAAGCCGGTCCCTCCGACTGAACCCTCGTCACGAAGATGCCCTGTTGATTGTTTATGATTTAAGACTTCATAATTCATTGGAATCATACAATGAACTTAATTTCTAAAGAAAAGGCAAGAGAAAGAGAAATACTGACGTAGTCATCTGGGTGGAAGGGATTCCCGCGGCCACCTACTCCACCTGATATACTGAAACCCAGCTCAGGGTTCTTCTCGATCTTCACATGGAGCTGAGAACGCAAGACAAACCACAGCGCTTGAGTTCACATCGCACTGATGCCTAAATGTCAGTCTGGCTATTAGCTAGCATTATCCAATATCCCACACAGTGTAGATGACACCAGGATTTTAAATTTTAATGATAGACCATAAAACCAAGAATTTTTATAAAAGCATAGACGGTTCATTTTGATTTCCTATTGGTACTGTGTCTACACCAGACGCGACAAAAGCAAATAGGGCCCGTTTATATCTGGTATTAAGATGTGGACTAAGTGGATGACGCTAAATACAAGTGTAACGGGGTCTAAAACGTAGAGTTTGTCCACTTTAGAAAACGCATTCGACCGGATTGCTTTCATAGTGTAGGCATCCAATGGGCATCATGTGGTCGAATGTGTTTGAACAGCCACTATAGACCGTTTACTCTTCGCATGCAGACCTAACGCATAAACATTATGGGATGCGCTCTAGCCAGACGGGAGTTAAACTTTGTTGGCTGGAGACACAAGTTTGATTTGAAGATGAAAAACGTATTCCTGATTTCTAACACACACTCACAGTGTCCGGCTGTTCTTGAGCCGTCAGAGCATAAACTAAAGCTTCTGCTTCTGAATGTTTTTTCTGTCGTCTCTGGTCGCGTTCATGTGTAAATTGCACAAGCTTATTTCGTCCATTCGATTAAAAGATCTGAAAAAGCCCATACATCTACCCCACTCCCCTTGAAGAAATCAGGACAGAAGTTGATGGGAATGTCTCCCTTGTCTACTTGTGATCCAATCGAGCAAAACTAATCTTAATACCAGGTGTAAGCAGAACCTATAAACCCATTATAATCAGTGATGCTGTCTACACTGATGATACGACTGCTGCGTCCAGTGAAGACACTGTGTTAGGCATGATGGTCTATAGCTGCGTCAACATTTCAAATGCAGGGCACATATTGATATTTCTGTGAGACTGGTCCCACCTCCTGCTGCAGGGTCTCTTGTGGGACCCGTGGGGCACCCGGGGGCTGCTGGGACACCTTGAGCATCAGGTAGTCGATGAGCTGCTCTCGTGAGGGGTGGCGTGCCATCGGGGGCTGACCGCAGCTCATGGGAGGTCTCACAGGAGCACACATTTGGCCATTCATCAAAGGCACCTGAGAGACAAATGCACAAACCAAACCATTAAAAGATGCACATTTTCTGCTTCTGCCAGTTAAATCACTACACACTGTCAACAAATGGCAATCTCTCTCCTCAAGGCTAAAACAAATCAGTGCAGTGATCTTTGCTTTTAACTCTCAGGTTTTGGGGGCTGGACAGGACCAGACAGAAGCTACTTTCAGAGATACAGAAGATTTATGGTCTCTATGTTGAGATTTCTGTGATGAGGAACAGGCCACCTTAACAATTCTCTTGAAATTTCATTGACTAGACAGAAATCAGTGAAAACACACTAACTCTATTCAGTGATAATTTTTTTTATATATATAAAAAAACCCTGAACATTGAGTTAAGGGAAATTATTAGGCATTTTCAATAAAAACAAAACAAAGGATGGCCCTTTAAGCATTTGTCTCAATGCCTACTTATATGATGTGATGCATTTTCCAGGCACCAGGTGGCAGAAAGTTCCCAGAAATCATTTCAATGAACCATGAATCTGGTTAGAAGAACAAGAAATCCATGTAGACTGATGAAGTGTCACACTTTTAGACCTTTAATTCTAATCAATTCACCTCACTAAATGGTTTATTTCCCGAGAGACCAAGACTTTCACAATAAAACAAATTGCATCTTCGTTTTCAAGGACACTTTCACACAATGTCCAAAAGTCAATCACCAAGCACAAACAAAACAAATAAAATGGTCTAAATATTTGCCAGGTGGTCAGAAATTCTACATCTAAACCACGCATCTTTTACATACATATAAATCTCAACTTAAGATTATTTTTAATAATAATTTTATCCTTCCATGTGTTTATTGCAGTCAGTAGTGAGAAAGTCCACAGTTGGTTTTGTGTGCTAGAAAGATCAGCTTTCAAATATGTCAGGCTTCTTTAAAGCAGTGCTTGTTAATTAGAGCTAATTAATCACTGCTGGAGTCAAGCATGCCCACTGGGTCCATATCTCAATGCAGTTCATTAGCACATTACACACAACCACAGATGAGGACGTATAGGATTCAGTCATGAGGATAAGTTTAAGTGATATTCCTGAACATCACTGCATATTGTTCTTCATGAGTAGGGCTGTCAAATGATTAATCGCGATTAATCGCATCCAAAATAAAAGTTTGTGTTTACATAATATATGTAGGTGCACTGTGTATAATTATTTTGTATAT
>JAOTRC010000018.1:3302719-3314261 GCA_027497675.1 Cyprinella lutrensis | reverse complement strand
CAATAACAACTGACTGGGTCATTTGACCAATCGCCACAGATTCGCGTCACTCAAAGGAGGTGTTTGGGAAAATGAATTGTCAAACGAATCATTTGGGAGTAAATAATAAATGCATATTATAAGACAAATAAAGTGTTTTTATCCCTGCATGCACGTTAAACTGTTTTGGGAATTCCCAAAACAAAAATAGGAACATTTCAAGTGCTATGATATAGGGGCTCTTTAAAAGCGACTTTATGGGGCTTTCAGCTAAACTGATCAAAACAATAAGCTTTCTCGAGGTCAGATTTTGCTTTTAAGCACATAGAGAAATAAAGAGTGTTTGTTTCCAGGACTTTAGTGTATATGGTTTAGTGGTTAGGAATGTTCTTAATCTCGTATTACTCAGACAACCCAAAGAAACTGAGCAATTGTGCAAACCAGCCAACGCTGGATATAAGCTGAGAAAGGTGAACTTGGGGTGGGGGTATTAAGCTCCATAAGGGGCATTCTCGTCAATGCTTGCTGCTTAGAGACGTTTGTTGGCTACTCAAAAGCCAGCTTTTCCCCCCAGAAATGTGCAGAATTGTGTGGAAAAGAGCAGATTGGACATTCTTCAATGAAGAAAGTTAGTCATACAGGTTTGGAACAACATGATGATTACAGAATCTTAATTTTTGGGTAATTTAACCTTTTAACTGACTCTTCAAACCCTATTCCTTGACGCCTCCCTTATCTGACCCATTTGTTTCAGGTCATCCTGTCTCTACTAACAAGCTGATGATTTAAAGCTGTGTTTGTTCAGGAGGAGTTTGAAATTGGGTACTTTTTAATGTGCTTCAGTGAGGTGGTTGGGAAACATTCAGCTTTAGTGTGTACAGAAATTGCAAGGTAATAAATGCCTCTAAATTTGTTGGGAACACAAGTCACACAGCAAGCGGAGAGAATGACCCCTTGGGTGAGGTTACAGTGAGGCGGTACTTACGCTGGGCCCATGAGCTCCGATCTGCCACCGGTCTACAGCGCTACAGGCCAGAGAGCTCTGACTGCCAATGAGAGTGGCCAAAGACCGAGATAGAGAGCTCTGATGACATGACACATGCACACAAACACACATGCATTTAATGAGGACTTCAGCAAGCATGCATTGACCAAGAGTACACTTTGAAACATGCATGGGTTAGAGTTGGTTAATGTGTTAATGTCCATACACAAACATGCAGAGAAATACTGGGTAATGAGCATTTTTATGAGAGAAAATAAACATATAGCATATGTATATAAATAGCACATGCATGCAGTTAATGCTGAATAATGATGGAGCGTGGAAACTCAGACTTGAGGTTGAGAGTGCCCTGCAAAACTTGCTTCTATGCTGCCAGGGTGTTGCTATATGATTGCTAAGGTGGTCTAACTATGTGTCTAAGTATGAATACTTGCAACTAATTAGGCGAAAAAACAGATTGATTCCCGTTACTTTATCCACTACGGTAAAAGACCTGGGTGTTATTCTAGACCGCAACTTGTCTTTCAAAAAATATATATTTCATATGTTACAAGAACAACCTTTTTCCACCTTATAAACATTGCTAAGCAACGTAATATGCTATCTGTTTCTGATACAGAAAGGTAGTTCAGGCATTCATGACCTCGAGACTAGATTACTGTAATGCTTTATTAGCCGGTTGTCCTGCATCCTCAACAAACAAGCTACAATTAATGCAAATGCAGCTGCTAGAATTCTAGGTCAAGAAAATATGATCATATAACACCAATTTTTTCATCTCTACACTGGTTACCTATTAAGTTCCGTATATCTGACCTATAAAGCCTTAAATGGTCTAGCTTGTGTGTCTTTAATGGACCTTCTATTGGCCTAGAATCCATTATATTCTTTAAGATCCCTAAATTCGAGGCTTTTGGTCATTTCTAGGATATCTAAATCTGCTAAAGTAGGGAGGACGTTCTTGCATTTCGCTCCTAAACTCTGGAGTAGTCTTCCTGATATTGTTCGAGGCTCAGACTCACTGTCCCAGTTAAAAACTAGATTAAAGACGCACCTCTTTAGCCAAGCATTCACATAATGCTTACCTTTTATACCACTGTTGAATCAGATTGAATCCATTCATATTATAAACAGCAGCTATGCTAATTATTTCCCATGCTTTTCTGCAGTTATCTCAGGACGTTAGTCCCGAGGTCAAAAGTGTTCGTCAGCTCCAGTTTGTATCCAGCCTCTAACGGAGACTTCAGATTAATACATGATTAACTAACTGTTTTTTTTTTCCTATGTACATTTCTGAAATGCACTTTCTGTAAAGCTGCTTTGAAACAATATATGTATTGTGAAAAGCGCTATAAAAATAAATTTAAATTGATTCATAGTGTTACTAAGTGACACTTTACTATTTCATGAGGCCACTGGGAGAGGATTTATGAAGGACAGTGAAGTTCATTCAATATCAAATGTGGTACCCTATGCAATTTCAGATGCACATAGCTATGTTGTTGCTAGCTATTTTCCAGCAATCCTAAACACCTTGATTAGTTGGTTCAGGTATGTTTGATTAGTGTTAGAGTTAAACTCTACAGAACAGTGGTCCTCTGGGACTGGAATTGCACAAGACAGAACTTTCAAGTCCAATCGATTACAAAAGTAGCAGCACAATTCTCAACAAACCGCGCAATCTGAAGTATCATTCATGTCTGGAGTATAACTGGTAATGGATGAAGCTTATGGCTTTGAACAGATACTTAATTCTAAGTATTAGCAACAGCTATGCTTGCCTTTGTATACACTATTAGTTTTCATATCAAGCATACCTTCTCCATCTTCTTGGCCTCGATATGTCTCATGACCTGATCCCTCCAGTCAGCTGGGACCCTGCCACCACCTCCGACCGGCCCGTCCAGTAGCGAGTGCTCGGACTTCACCCTCATGCTGGGCCTCTTGCTGGGGCTGCCATGCTGGTAGTTGAAGTCGCTGACGGACATGGTCCTCTCTGGAAGCTCGTGCGGTGGGGGCCGGGCGCTCTGTGGCCGGGGAGCGTTGGGTCCGTCGATGCTGTAGGTGCGGGCCGACAAGGGTCTGTGGAGAGCCTGGCTCATCTGCAGGGGCCCACGGCCCGCCGCGTGAATGTCCCGATATGTCATGTACTCTCCTTCCAATCCTGGCATGCGACGTGGGTCCGACATGCACATGGAGGTGCCAGAGGATCCACTGCCTTGTCTCTGCAAGGTGCCTCGCTGGCCAACAGAGGGCAGCATCCTTTCCTTGGCCCACATGTCCGGGGTCTTGGGCGGGCCGCGCTGTTGGGGCTGGGGGTATGGAGGGGCGTTGTTGCGGTTTGAGTAGTTGGTGTTGGCAAGGGAGTGCTGTGGCGGTAAGTAGGTCTGTTCCGGGGGGACGGGGGTACGTTGGCTCCACAGGTTGTCTTTGGGGACTGTGCTGCTGGCGTACTGGACGTTGTACTGTGGTGGGGGGCCAGTTGGGTAGCGGGCACTGCTAACCGGAGGTTTGGAGCTCAACAGCAAGTCGGAGGACGACGCTGAGGATCCAGGGTAAATCTGCAAAGTTTGATCATTGAGTAAGGATGCAGATTTGGAGCGGACGATGCTCTGGCCCTGAGCGGCAGGTACAGATGTTCTGGTTGCACATGCCACTTCGTACGGGGGGATTTCTCCCTCGAAGGAGAACAGCTTCATCCCTCCAGCCTCCATGTTTGCGATGCTTTGAGATTTCACCACTGGGGCCGGTGGACATTTCCTCTCTGGTGACAGCTCCTCTGTGCTACGAGAAAGACTCATATCACTTAATGCCGTTACACCTGTCGAGGCGGTCCTCGTAGACTCGTAGCGCAAATTAGCGGGAATTTGATCCGTTCGGCCATTGAAACTCTCCCCAGAATGGGTTTTCTGAAGTCGATTGCCGTTCTCAAGGTTCTCGAGTGACATCATGGCATTGTTGTAGCTTGACATGGACTCCTTGGCTGAGGGACTCTTGGTTCTTTCCAGGTCCTCATACGACACCATGTTGTCAGGCGGGAGTTTGGCCACGTTCATGTTGATCTGATCCCATTTGCTGTACTGCTCTGTCACACCATTGTTGATGCCCTTTTCAATGAGGGCAAGCCTCTCCTCCATGGAGAGACTGTAGTCGGCCATCTGGTCTGACTTGCTTTCGTAGCTTTGCTGGTTCTTCAGGATGGTCTGTAAGGACGTCTCAGAGCCATTGCAGTTCTGGAGTAAAGGGGTCATCTGCTTCAGCTGGTTGAGGTTTTCATCCTCTTGTCTGCGTTTGAGGAAATCAAATCAAGTTAGGGAAAGACTCTAGCTCTGTTCCCAAACCTAGTGAGCTGCCTTTCTGTCTACTACCTAAACGGACAGCTGCCTTCTAAGTAGGAACACATATTGTGATTATTTTCTCCAGATACTTTGTTGACATTGATCTAGTCTAGCTTTCTATAAATTAATATAATTTTTACAATCCTCAACTAATGACAAAAGCAAGTTTAGGCAGGCAACACACTATAATTTCCACCTTCATTTCATATATCTTTCTAATGGTAAACAATGTTTTTGATCCCTTTTCAACTTTAGTTAATAATGAAAAATAACTAATGACACAACTCAGATTTAAACTTGGGTTGGATCTTTTTGTTTGGACAGTTCATGTAAACCTGTGACCAGATCATATATGCAAAAAAAAAAAAAAAAAGGTGACTTGAGAAGCCGTGGCATCACTGGGGTTCATTGTCATGTTTTTGACTCGGGGTGTATCCAGTGTGTGTTCATACCTGTTCTTGGGGATGAGAGGCATTTTCGACTCCCTCTCTGGGGTGCAGAGGGAGTTGTCCTGACTGCTGTCTGTGGTCAAGGACACTGAATCAGACATGCGTGACGGAGAAGAGCAGTTGCTGTTGTTCTGGTTACTGTTGGCCACCGTCTCATCCAGCAAAGAGTCAGCATCCTTCCCATCATCTACATCACCAGATAAAAAAAAAAAACATCATATGCATTTGTGAGTTCAATCACACACCTTATTTTGAGGAACAATTACCCACGGTAATAGGAGAATCAATTGATATTAAGGAAAGTGGTGAGAGTAAGTATTTCTTTACCTTTTTTGTCCTTGCTGAGGGCCACTACTTTGGGCTGGTTAATGGAGATTTCGATGAGTGGAGGTCTCATTTCGGCTATCTTCATTTCCTCCTCCTCTGATGACAGCTCCTCTGAGTCCTGACCACAACCACATCACACCATATGCTTAAATTCAAATTTACACTCCAACTTTCTTCCTGCTTCTACAGTGATAAACGGACGCCATTTTCATATTCATTTGTTTAAATGATCCCTATGATAATGCATCTATTGACAAATGTCACATAATACAATGAGCAGATGTATCCTGACAAGAACTTTACATCCACTCATAGTAAGAGAATAATTTACATTTATCTTTATGGATTTATCAGACGCTTTTATTCAAAGCGACTTAAAAAGAGGAACAAAAGCAATTCGTCAAGGAGCCAACAATATTCGCAGTATACACTGCCAGGTTTATTTGACAACCAGATTTAGAAACAAGCTAGAGAAGAGGAGAAATGCGTGTGTGTGTGTGTGAAGTGGTTTAAAGGTGTGGGGTAGTTAAGTGCTTGTGGAAGAGGTGCGTCTTCAGCTGATTCTTGAAAGTTGTGAAGGTCTCAGCAGGACACGTGGATATATGAGCATGGTTAATGTGTGAATGTGCACGTAGCATACAGTGATAGACAGATTTTGCAGTTTTATCTTTACAAGCCACATTTGCTGATCTATTATATTACCATCACTACAATTTGTTTAAATTTTAAAGGTCATGAATCACCTTTTCCTCATCCTAATGCCATAACAAATCCACGTAACTTTCTTCCGTGGACCACAAAAGGACTAAAATAATTTTAACAGTACATAATGAACATGATTGGAAACTATATATATATATTCATATATTTAAACATTTATTATTTAATGCCTTATTAGCAGCAATGGCTATATTCATGTCAAAATCAACAGTATTTAAATTTTTAAAAAAATGATTATGATTACAATATCATTTCAATACATTGTTTACAATAGTTAAATTTTGTATTAAAATAAGCAATATACAAAAACGTACATATATAACAATAACAGCAATAGTATACACATCATCTTTCAATTTAGTGTATGATAAAAATTCTAACATAATTCCAGGAGAAATCTTTTTAAAATTGTCCATTAATATATTTTCTGTATAATATCATTTAAAAATGGACTTTCTATTAAAATATCGTATATACAACCTGGCCAATATCTATTCTCAAAATAACGATAATTAACTCCTTGATTTAGGACTAGATTTACCTCATATAGTTGGAAGAATAAAAAACCCTGCTATACATGTATTATAAAAGTAGTCCATATACACATATATGCCTGACCTGATTGCAATGCTAACCTAAATCGAATGGCAACACCACAAGTGAAGACTTCAATAATAACAAAAATTTTGCCCAGTTTTTCAGTGCACGAGTCACATGAACTACTTTTATGCTACTTTTAATGTTTGACAGCCTGATACAAATTAACTCACCATCATAGAGGTGTGAAACTACACAAGAATGAGTCAACGATTTAAAAAAAAAAATAATAATTTGCTTCAATAACCATATTCATAACATTTCAAATTTTTGACACTTCGATATAATACCTCAAGGGTGTCATCATGGTTCACCATGGCTCTCGTGTTGTCTGAAGTCTTGAGAGGGATCCTTTCAACGCTGTGGTAGTCTATTGAATCTATTGGTTCGTAACTGTGATGACTGTTCATCATTGTTTTAGGCTCCATTTCAACAGCTTTGCCATTGGTGCAGGGGCTTTCGATCACCTGGCACACAAGGAAATTAGGGTTATTCCAACATCGGCACCAAGATTAATTTTCAATGTAATAATTACGTGGACCCATCCCACAGTAGGACATGCAACTGGTAGCGTTTTAAAATCGAACCTTCACTCCAACGTCCTGCACTCCGATATGGTTCCTCTCACTGGCCCTGGTCTCTTTTCTCGCCTCGTCGCTGGACTCGTCCTCTTTGAGTCTGTGAGCCACGGACTGGGCTGTTTTCACCATGTTCTTCAGTTCATCAGGGTACGGTGTTGGGTAACGCTTCAGATTGCCCTCCTATAAAGATAAAGGCACAGCTAAGTTACTCGATCTGTAATGAAAAAAAAGATTAGATGGGGTCTAAAATAAGATTTGTTATACAATAATCTGATGTATTATATTTAATTTCATATTATGTATAATGATGCTTTATATTAAACATTATTTTGCATCATTGTAAGAGAAAACACAGGTCAGTTCTTACAGGTGTCGCTGAACCCGTGGCCAAACCACTGATTCCATTTAATTGGAGGTGTTGGTGAGCTTTTTACAACACTTTCAGGGTCACACTGGCGCTCTGAGAGCTGATAGTGAAGCTACGTTAGACAGCTTGGGAGCCTGCATGTGTTCCTGGCACAGAGTGTAAGCCAGACAGGCATATTGAGTCATCAGGGGTGCAAGACCGGGCGCGAGAGGGAGGGAACCAGATACCGAGTGTGTAATATCAGCGAGATGAGGGGTGGAAGGGAAAAATAAGGTTGACGTTGTACGCTTGAGGGCCCCTGAGACAGTGAAGACTTCCATTTCACTTTCTGACAGGAGTCATGTCAGGGTTAGAGTTTTAATGAGTTTCCACTGCAATGCAGTGAAGCGCAGGCTGTGACATGCAGACGAAACCAGGTGAGGCTGTTCCACTCAAACCGTTTTACCTCAAGCTGCCAAAACATCAAGAAATAATCAGACCAAAAATGACAATTCTGTCACCATTTACTCATTCCCATGCCGTTTCAAACCTGCACGGCTGACTTCCTTCTGCTGCACACAAAAGAAGAGATTTGTTTGTTTGTTGCTATTGCCATTCCAGCATCTAGAGCTATTTTATGGCCAGATCAATGTAGTGCAAATAAATAGTAGTTATAAAAAACAACTGACATCAACTCACATCATTATAACAAAAATATATATATAAAGAAGATTTTTCATTTTAATATTTGGCATTTAGTTATTTACTATTTAGAGTAATTTATTGAATTAATAATATTATTATATTTTTTTCTTAGAATTATTTAGAATTATTTATATACTACTATATTTATAGTAATTTATTTTATATTATTTTAATTCATATTTTGAATTTACTATGTACATATTCATTTTTAAATATTTAATTTAGTTTTTCAATTAATATTAATTACAGTTGCTAAGGCAATATTTCTAATATTCATTGAAGTTTTCCATCTAATATTTATATTTGTATTGCAGCTTAATAAACGTAAACTGTTTTTAATAGTTCATAGTATAAGTTTTGATACTTTGAATGTGCTTTTGTACATTTTATTCTATTTAAGTTTCAGTTTCAGTTCTGACTGCAAGCAGGTTGTCACAGTACATTTTGAGAATCAATTGTCTTCTTTTTCTTTTCTTAATTAAAATGTGCCAGGTAGCTCCACCCACACTGGTCCAAAATCCCACTCAACAGCTGTATATCAAACATCAAACATGCGCCGATTAGCTCATTGTGAAAGCAGAAAAGTGATTTAAGTGTGCCTGGTTAGAACAGAACAGAATAACAAGGGGATTAGATGGGTGACATGAAGCGAGAGAGAAGGGCGAGACATGCACAAAGTGAACAGAAGATGGGTGGGAACTGACCCGCGGGGGCGTCTCTCGCTCATCCTTGTCCTCGTCACACTCGAAGGCCACTTGCGCTCGCTGCTTGCGCTGCTCCTCCCATAGAGACGGGTTAAAGCTCTCGCTGTCCGAGTTGGGCACGTCTGTGAAAGAGAGGCCAAGAAACCATTAACAAACAATCAAAACATGCCATCAGTGGAGGATGGAAAGCTCAAGAATCTCGAAGCAAATTCTGTACTGAGTTTGTTTTGATTCGTTTAGTTTCTGACAGTCCAGTTATTTCTGATCCAGCTAGACCAAATCATTAAAATGGACTAATGCAGTGTCTCTCTGCTATGTGGTTTAACAAACACCAAAATCCTGAATGAAACAGCCTGAGCTTGGTGGGCGGCACGGACTCGGTTCACACACACATCAACTCTCATTTGTGTTGTGTGCCCATTTAACAAGACATCTGGGTTCAGGAGAGCACTGTGTCGTGTAGGCACGCAGACTTCAGGCTGTTTCTAAAGCTCAATCATGCTTCCAAACAGAAGTGGACCCCGGAGAACGTCAGTCAGAGCCAGTGCGTTCGCGCTCCGAGGAGTTTAGAGTGGAGTTGCTAGGAAACAGGTTAAGACTCATTAATCTCTTCCCCCTGGAATCTAGAGTCTCAGAGAGGAAAAACAGTGACATGAGCAAGTTCTGGCTGCAGGTCGGAACAGACATTTGATGCTCAGTCAGGTCTCTGAAACTATATAAAAGACTTCACAGACCTGACTGAGATTCAAATGTCTGCTGCTACCTACATTTGGTTCCTGTCCATTCAGACCTTCTATAGCTCACAGTATGCTTAATGTTTGTAAAAGGGGTTATAACAGTGGCCTCTTGTCACCCAGGGCTCTGGCGGAGTGTTAACCGGTCACACAACGTCTAGGACATCTCAGGTATCGCACATTGTACATGTCATTCTGTACTTGCAATGTCAAGGTCAAGGCGGCAGTCGAAAATAGTGAATCTATGCGCTATTCACACAAACATTCACTTCACGAATGAACAAAGTGGCGACCATGAGATATTGAGATGTCCATGACGACACAAAGCAGAGTAAAAAAAATATGTATTAGTGCAACTTTCATGAAGTAAAATCACTAAAAGCCTTCCTTCAGCTAGAAAAAAAACTAGTCTCTGACCGTGAACAGCAACAACGTTCCAATGTGTAATAAACGTTGGGTAAAGCGGTCATAGCCATGTTTTACCATGAATAAAGCACAGCTATTGACCAATCAGAATCAAGGATTAGAACTAACCGTTTTATAATGCATATATACACAGACACTACAGTTTAAACAGTCAGATTTTTGGCCTCCAGTCATTAGAATGATTTCTGAAGGATTGTATGACACTGAAGAGTGGAGAAATGACGCTGAAAATTCAGCTTTGATCACAGGAATACATTTTGAAAAAATATATATTCAACAAGGAAAGTTATTTTAAATTGTAATAATACTATTCAAAAGACGTGAAAAAAAACGTGAATATCATGGAAAAGTAATTTTTTCGTAATTTAATTCCAAAAGAGCAACTCTAATATATTCTAGATTCATTACATGCAAAATATTTCAAACCTTTTTTTGTTTTAGTTTAGATGATTACAGCTAACAGCTCATGAAAATGAGCATCCACTTTTTTTTCATGGAAAAATTTCAGTATCTCAAAATGTCCGAAAAATCAATCAAAAAAAGTCCTGAAGAAAAGGTTAATTTATGCACTCGATACTTGGTCGAGGCTCCTTTAGCACGGATGCATCAATGTGCACTGCTGAGGTGTAACTGAAACCCAGGTTGCTGTGATAGTAGCCTTAAGCTCGTCTGGATTATTGAGTCGGGTATTTCTCATCTCTCTCTTGACAATATGCCATTGATTCTCTCCAGGGGTCAGGTCAGGTGAGTTGGCTGGCCAATCAAGCACAGTAATTTCATAGCGAGCAAACAATTTAGTAGTAGTTTTGACACTGTGGGCAGGTGCTAAATACTGCTGGAAAAGGAAATCGGCATCTCCATAAAGCTTGTCAGCAGACGGAAGCATGAAGTACTCTAAAACCTCCTGACAGTCGGCTCTGTTGAATTTGGACTTGATGAACGCCAACGCCAGCAGATATGGCACCCCAAATCATCACTCACTGTGGAAACTATTCAGCTTTAGTCCACTCCTTGTGAAGCTCTCGCAAGATCTTGAATCAGCTTTGCTTGACAATCTTCTCAATGCGGTAGTCATCCCTGTTCTACCACACTTCTTCCTTCCAGTCAACTTTCCATGAATATACTTTGATGCAGAGCTCTGTGAACAGCCAGCCCTTACAGCGATGACCTTCCGTGGCTTACACTCCTTGTGGAGGGTGTCAACAGCTGCTTTTACGAATGTGGAGGATGATTAGATATTTAATTTTATTATTAATTTGTGTTTACATCACTCAATAGAGTGCTTAACCAGCGACAGAGACACTGGTACCCAGGCAACAGACAAGTGACCAATCCTGAGTTGCATTGTCACTTTCTCGGATTCCCCCAGCACTGTTAGCCATCCGTGCCGAGAACGGGCTGTGATCGTGCCGTACTGTGCCATACCAGGCTTAAGTGGAAACACAACTGGAACTGTTTCGTACCATTCTAAGTCCCGACGGTGGAAAAGCAGCTAATGATAATCTCCTGGACAACTGTCGAGTCAGCGGTCTTCCCTATGATTGTGGTTGCATATACAAGAACTAGATATACCTGTTATTTATATTGTATACTTAAGAAATTTTACATTCAACAAAACTCAGGCTGCAAT
>JAOTRC010000018.1:3241064-3260981 GCA_027497675.1 Cyprinella lutrensis | reverse complement strand
TGAGCAGATTGTGAAATACTCAGACCGGCCCGTCTGGCACCAACAACCATGCCACGCTCAAAATTGCTTAAATCACCTTTCTTTCCCGTTCTGACATTCAGTTTGGAGTTTTGAAATTGAACAAGTGTTCCCAATAATCCTTTAGGTGAGTGTATATATCATATAGATTGCAGGAATGATTACGGAAGTGAGAACGAGTACTACTGTAGAGGAGACTCAAAGGAAACTCAGGATGGGAGGATGAGAACAGCCTTGGAGCGATGAACGAAAGAGACAACACACCCTCTAGCATCTAAACTGAGGTTAAGACGACCTCTGCCCCAAAGGCAGGATGATCCCCCAAACACCTCGCCTGCTAATATAGACCATTATTTACTTACACACATGCAACTTGACAGTCGTCTTTGGCTCTTTTGGTGTTCAAGCGCAGTTTTTTGGCTGAGACACGGTCGACGAAAGGCGACAACAGTCAGCATTTGACACCACTAGCTCTTTGGCCTTGGCTTGGTGTGTCACAGGCTTAAGTCAAAGGCCAGACTGATCTCAGGGAGCTAAAAACTGTAACTTATCAAATTATACTATTTTTTAGTTAGTTATTTTTTAGTTTTAAAGAGCCTACTCTTCTGAAATAGTAGTTAGTTACACTAAAATCAAACAAAATTGCTGTTTTGCAATTTTAAGGGGACAATTTACACACATAAAATCATAATATAATTAAACTAGATTTACAAATGCACATAATTCATTCATTTATAAAAATTGTTTTACAAAAAGATTACACATTTAAAATGGTTATAAAAACAAAAAAAAATATTCATTGCAGTCTTATTTATATAATTTACTGGAACATACACTGATTAATAACAGATTTCTAGGACTCGAATCTGTGAATTTGCAAATCTGTCTCTTTTTGATTCAGTTCATTCACATTAAAACTGACTGTGCCTATCATGAGAAAATATTTTAGGAGAAAGCATTAACTTAGTTGCTCAACTGCAAATCTGTGTGTGGACAATGTGACACAAAAGTTATATAGCCCAGCACTTTTGTCACGCTACACTACTTGCTGGAAAAAGCAGAGTGTTACCGGAAGAAAGCAGGTTTGGTTACCCCTCAACACTGAGACCTGCATACTGAGAGGACGTCGAAACTGACTGATTAGCCGGAGGAAAACCAGAAGTGCAAACTGGCTTCATTAAGGAACGTCTCTGGCCCAGGACACCATAAACACGTTCATAAACACAATCATACCACAGGCAGCGCTGCTTTCAGTCATTTTTTTAGACCTTCAGGGCCAACTCTTTCCAATACAAAACTGCAGTGACAACAAAACAGGCAACACCATTCGATAGCACGGTGAGTAATACACATAGCCCATATGTTCAGCACCCTTACTCTGCATTTCACCAATACTTTTGGAAAGGAAAATAAAGTAGTGTAAGCTTTATTTGCTAAAGGAAAGTGACAATCGTTTTTCTGGGTAGTTGCTAGGGTCAGGTGTTACTATGAAGAGTGTTTTAGACTCTTTTTAAGCTGTGAGAGATGAGTTACGCTACCATTGCAAAGTTTGGGGTCAGTACGATTTTTCTTTGAACGAAATTAATACTTTTATTTTGCAAGAACAAAAGTGACATTAAACATTTAAGATTTATATTTCACATAAATGCCATTTTAGTTTCTTTGGTCTGTGCATTCGGTCTGTCTTTAAATAACAGCAGGAATATTAGGCTGCTGTCACTTAATGTTAATAAAATAAAAGTACAGCTTTACCAAAGTTGATCCTATATTTTGTTTCTACAGAGAACAAGTAAACACCTGACCTGACTATTATTTGAAAGACTTGAGTATTTTGCCATAACTTAGCTGCAGTTTTATGCTGTAATGAAATCAGCATATGTTCATGCATTCAGTCCCTTTTAGAGGATCTAATCTGAGCCGCCCACACTAGCAGGAATGAGGAGGTTGACATCATCAGCTCCCACTTCATCCCAAGATAAAACAGGCCCTTCTCCCTCTTTCAGCAACAATCTCAACATGAAAACATGGGCATTACCAGTATGCGTTTTAAATTTTAAATGTGCATTTGCCCCAAATGCCAAAGAAAAGTTAATTATATTAGTAACACTTTACAATAAGATCATCCGTCAATGAAAAAACACCAATAATGCCAATGATGTGAACAATGTGTCAGCAATCTAGAACTCCATGCATGACCTACTATAGGAAAATGGCAGACTGAAGTAAAGAAGTAAACACAGGCTGGCACAGTGATCTTATGGCGTTCCCTTGCCTTTGAAAAGCGCAGTGTTTGCCAAATTCGTCCGCAGAGGGAGTTTCTGAGCCCGCTGACTGCATGCGGGGAACATGTCTACCATCTGCCCGGATCTGCAGACCTACAGCAGGAGTCTGGAAGACCAACACATGGACAAAATGGTGGTGTGGTACACACAAAAAAGCAAGAAGTCAATGCCAGGAAAAGATTTTGGAAAAGAGCAAAGAAACATATTGCAATACTAGCGGCTGCATCCAAGCTCTCAAACAATCCCTTGAGACATCAGCTACAGAAATGCTTGTTGAACTTGTTTGTTGTGTTCATTAAACAACAAATGAATTGAAACATTTTCTAGTAAGCGGTTATAGCTATTAGCTACATTAATGTTGTGTCTTACATTCCCAGAGCATCCAATAACGGATGGCCACACTACTGCAGTAAGCTAATAATGAGAACTCACAGACATCACACAGAGCATTATATGAGGCTTCACAAAAAGCTTTTTTTTGAAGCGCAAAGCTTTTTTACAAAATTATTTATTTTGTAAAAAAAGCTTTGTGCTTCACTCCCGTCATAAAACAGTATGCGCATACCAAATGTGTTTTGGCGCCTGTACGTCACCAGAGACTTATATTTTGCTTAAAATTATGAGGTCAAAAAAAAGAAACAAACGTACATTGATAAATCGTTCACAATAATATCAATAACAGAGAAAAGAAAGCGTGAATTTTCATTTCATGCTGACTTTTTAACAAAATAACTCTAAAAGAGCTAAAATCAACTGTTAAATTGACCTGGACAATAAAATCACCAGTTCACATCTTTAATAACTCAGCTTAAACCAACATATCTGAATCCCACACATCCTTCATGCTGCAAACACAAGAGAACATTAGTTGTGGTCTGGATTCGAAACGTTACACCGCAGCTCGTATTCACGGCATTACTCAAGCCACATCTTGAGGAAAAGTGAGGCATGTTGTTACATACTTATAGTCTTGTCCACAGACATCATCATTGATCAAAAATACTTGAGGGTACTGAAGTTAACTGAAGTGGTGGTGACATATTTGTGATGTCTGAGGTCCAGAGAAGTGGTTTTAATGAGCACTGAGAGGGCAGGAGTTCAAGGCAGCCCTGCGGCTCCGGGCCTGGGAACGACCGCTCGACTGGAGACAGCGTCTCTGCGCTTTGGCTTCATTTCTGCTTTGAAATGTCTCGTGTCTCCATCAGAGGATAACGATACGCCTCGAACTGATAGTGCTCTGGGGACACGAGCTGCTGTTGTGGCCAAGCACTTGTTTTCCAAGAGTCTATTGGATGGGTCATGAGAAATGTTGGCTGAATGGACAGGCGAGTTCTGGAATTAGGAAAAAAAAAACAAGGAAATGTCTGATGTTCCTTAATGAGTTCTAGGGCCCTATTTTAACGATTTAAAAACGCAAGTATCAAGCGCGAAGAGCAAGTAACTTTGTGGGCAGGTCTTGGGCGCTGTTGCTATTTTACCGGCGGGATAAATGACTCTTGCGCCCGACACAAGTTTAAAAGGGTTTGGTCTGAAGTCGCCTCATTATTCATAGGTGTGGTTTAGGCGTAACGTGAAATAAACCAATCAGAGCGTCATCCAACATACCCTTACAGGTGCGCATGTTGCATGGTGGATTGTTATCATAATGGCGGGTTTAGCAGGCTCACGTCGGTTAAACATATACGTATCTTGCCACTATTGAACGATAAAAACGGCTGCATCTGTGTTGATGGGATCAAAGTTCATTCCTAGCTTACCGATATGCGTATGTAGAGGGAAAAGCACGCTCTGCACGGGTACAAAATAGGAATGAGACATGCGTCAGCCAGTACAAAGTCATTTGCGCCGGGTGCAAGATAGAGCCCATAGTGTGGCAGCAAAGCAATACTGTATACGTGCCATTTCTCTCACACTGGAAATACAGCCCGTCGCTGGAGATGCAAACGCTGACCGAAGAAAAAAAACTATCTATCAACAGGCTCATTTTTCACCAATGCAATCTGAACCTGTGATAATGGACACCACTGTACAAGACAGACTGTGATTGCACTTCATTTCCAAATATGCATCGATCCAAAGCTGATCAATGGCACTGCAGTGATTTTCACTGAACTGAAGACTTAGTGATTATCCACTATTGTATCAATATTTTCTTGAACTTATTCTTTACTAAATGAACCACACACTTTTAAATTGACAAGTTTCAAGTAAAACATTCTTTGCTTTTTTTTCTTATCCATCTTTGATCTACTGAACTAGATCACAGATATCAATTGAAAATTTCAGAATTGCATCACAAATAAGAAATGTTTTAAAGGCCATATAAAAAATAACATAATAAAAATCACAAAATAGGTCATGGCAAACTTCTAACAAACTAAATAAATCTTTTTTTTTTTTAACCAACAATCAACATGTCCTTTGCTCTCAGTCCATTAGACCCAATGGTCACAGGTGCAAAAATGTAATCCACTGACTGAAGCATTTCAAAGTTGTTGATTTTTTAGTTTAAATATCTTCATATTGTCTTTAGACACACAACTGAAATATTTGTAATAATACAGCCACTCCATTCATGCATGTTATGTGTGCAGTAAAGTCGACCACTCATCGAATTTTCATTGGTATGTTTGAAGCGCCATATACAGAGCAGCATACGAACCCTCACAGCTGACAGCTCAGCTAACTGTGCGTGTGTGGAACGGGAAATGACATTACTAAAATTAGTCACTAACTATGCAAATTCTGAATTAAGCAACAAAATTTGGCCTGAGTGAAACTTCAAAAGGGAAACAAAAGAGTCTTGTGCACCGTTCTGCAGGCATGCCTAAACACAGTGTGATGCATGACATATATATGCATCATCGAAGCGTCTCCCTGGTGCTCGAGGAACCGCAGCTGTGGAGGAGGAAGGGCTGAAGCTGCAGCGATTGGTCTGTCTGACAGTCACTTACTTCTGCTCTAGTTCCTCCCGGGTCCTTTTATCGGCCTCTTGTGTCAAAGATTTACTGTCTCTGTACACACACATACTCCTGCATGGGATGATTACCGTTTCTCCTCTATGAGAAGCGACTGCGTACCAATAGCTGATCTTGTCATAATATTGTGTGAATGCAGAAACGTGGCTTTACTGTTTCAGCTGATTTTGAGACTGTCTTTACTGAAAGATCTTGTTGCATGAAACAGATTCTTTTTATCTAATTAATAATAAAAAAATTGCATCACGTCACTATACGTGTGAAATAAAGACATAAACCTTAAGACGTCCCCATCCGCCTTTCAACCGGAACCTAGTAACCTCCAACGTGTGTTTTCACACGACACGCTGGAATAAACGTCAGCATAAACCACAAAACTCTTTCATTACAGAGGCGAATGTATGTTGTGCACAATCTTAAATCCGTGTTTACGGACATAAAAGTGAGATCGTCACTCACATTAGCATTTATTTGCTTGTGTTGTATGGTGATCCAAGGGCTGATAAACAGGATTGGAGTCTGATGCTGAAACAGTCATGCGGTAGGGAAAAAGAAGGCAGATGCTGAGGTAAGTGGGTCACAGAAGCACTGTGTCGTATCAACAGAGCAAAGCTGTCGGCACAGATGTGAGATTTGCCGGACAGACTCAAATGTCAAATGTTACACAAACTGACGACACCCAGAAAAATCTACGGGCCTACCGCAAAATAAACATCAATTGCAGCAGGTCTGAAAGCAGAATGGGCTTATTTTTGCTTCTAAAAATTGCTTCCATACACTTGCTTTTCACCAAACGATAACGATAAAACACAGAAACATGACTAGCTCAAAAGGAGGACATTTGGCAGCTTGGTGTTCTAAAAATAACTGTTTACAAGCAAGAGCTAGTTCATCCAAAAATTGAAATTGCCATCATTTCCTCACCTTCACATCAAGAGCAGTCAAGCTCCAGAAATGAACAAACACTATTTCAAATCTTCTGTATTTTGCCATAAAATTTTATCATGTAATTTTATTCTATTCCTGACACAAAACTTTAATCATTTCCCTCTGAAAATCTTCCTCTCTGATGAAATCTCACTTGAATCTCAACATTGATAATAATAAAAAATGTTTCTTTAGCATCAAATCATCATATTTGAATGATTTCTGAAGGATCGTTTATTTATGATCACGATTTAAGCCTAGATTTTGGCCTATTTGTCACACACAGCTCCGAAAACATTAAAAGTATTAAGGAGCACATGTAATTGACTAGTTCTGGTTCGTTTTGTCATTTTTTAAAGTTAAATAGCATCTGCTCCCAATTTTATTGAATGGAAAATGAGGAAATTGTGTACAAGAAAACATTATATGGAACTGAAAGAACAAGAGTGAGAAATTTACAATTTTCTTTTTTTGGATTAACCATTTAAAAAGAAATCAGAGAGTCCATGGGAAAGATCTATGTTAGCCGTTTATATTGCTCCATTTAGACTCGTAGTCATCAGCTCTTGCACATCATTAGTCATTTCCACAGCTGACCTCACCAAACCTCCTCAGTGTCCAATGACAAATACACACACCGAGGTGCAAACAGAAATCTCGCTTGTGACTCCAAACAATATTGATGAATACAAATTACCCATCTGACCTAAACATTACACATCTGGCTATTTCTTTCTGCCCTCTTCTGATTTAATAATGATATGTTTTGCGTGAAACTGTTTCTAAGCACCAGCCAAAACAACATCTGCCTGAAATCTGTGCTGTGCATGCACCACACACACACAGAGAGAGAGAGAGATCAGGGCATCCAAAATACACTGAACGTAATTCACACATCACTTCCAGGCAAAACCTTTCCCTACAAATTGCGAGCGAGCTAACTAAGTCCAGAAACATACTTACACATGAATGCTAATGCAAATGTTTGGCCACCACATCGCAAGCATCACAGTGTAAGAGAATAGTGGACCATGACGTCAGTTCAAATGATACGAGTATCCTCCGACCAGAGAGCTCTGCTCTACAGGTAAGCAAAGCAGCATCAAGTCTTACAGGCATAATGCACTGACAGCAGACACAGCATGTTCTGGAAGCAAACAGCATGTAGTTGTATCAAGCACTCAATACTCAATCTTTCAGGGTGTCTGATCATCTTGTTTGTTTGTTCACCCAGCACAGTTGTACATGACAATGGCCTGAAGAGATGGAGCGATGAAAATCAGTTTGCTTGCACAATTTTGCTTTGCATGGCACATTTCTTGATTTTCAGCAGGATTCATTTCTCAGTAAAGCCCTTTTTAAGTAATTAAAGAGGTGATTTCAAAAGCTGGAAACTTTAAAATATAAGCTAAAATAAAAGAAATCCAAAAATAAAAACTTAATCAGACTATTAATAATTAATAAATAGATAGTACATGTAGTAACAGTACTATTTTAATTTTAATATTACTGACATGTTTTAGAGAGATTCAATCAACAACCACCACCTGTTATCTTCAGTGCATAACTTCACATAACAGATTTCATTTTCATTATCTGAAACCTGTATATCCAGTCTTCCTGCACCACATGATAGAAGTGCTTGTCAGAAGTAACCATTGCAGCAGAATGACACCATGTCCACAGTGTTAATCATAACAAGCCCTCGGTGAAAACTATTTGTGATGTTTACCCAACAGCCTGATGGCAACTCGTTACATGAGAGGTCTGTGTCATTTAGGACGCAAATGAGATGCGCAATATCCAGAGCAGAGCAATCTCATGATGACGCTCAGAGTGGGAACAAAGTCTATATGTGCCAGGAGGGACTCTGAACGGGAGGGAATGAGCAGAAACACTCCCGCATTCTCCTGGTTTTAATGGAAACATTCCATAGCACTGACACGTACTGTATCACTGTCTCTCTCTCACAGACACAATGGAGCGTATCTAGGACTAGAACGTATCAGTCTAAATATTTTCTCTGTAGAAGCACACATTTTTGAAGAGGAAAAGATGGGTTACGTGGCACACAATAATCTCTAATTGTGCAGTGAAGAGAATGAGTTTGACTCAAGCGCATTATTTTCCATTGTCATCTTTGTCATTTCATCTGAATCTATTGAGCTCAACAATCTTACTAAAGCAATGGAAAAAGCTGGATTTTTTTAATGATTCAATTGAACCGATTCACAAAGATTTTGCAAATTACTTGACCAAGAAAACTTAGACCAGACGCACGGCGCACAGCGACAAAAGCAAAGAGAACCCATTATAACGAGTGATGCTGTCTACACTAGACACAGCTCGGCATGACACGACAAAACCCTGACAGCAAACTAATGCCCATTTCTATTTCGAACATACTAACGCTTCTTTGACGTTAGTTCTTGACACAAAGAACAAATGGATAATGGTGGCGCCTAAAACTGTTGCAGCACGGTGAACCATACAACAGCATTGTGCTATATTGACGCTACGATTCAATTAAACAATACTACTGGGTTCAATACTTATTTACATGCGTGTGGGTTTTGTTAGTCTCAGAGCAGCTCCGTTCATAGTAAATGTTGCTCCACATGAACTGTTATTATTTACATACATGGAGCGTCTCAAACTCAGTCTCTGCATATGCTGCGAGTTTGAGTTGCTTATAGTTATAACATTTGTCTAGGAACACAATGTGAGCCATTTCATCTGATTCTACACCAACAAAGGAGAATACGTCAATAGCTTTCGAGCAAACTGTTTGTCACAATTTCAAAATAAAGGTTTTAACCCCTTGCTCTGAGTTCGCATGTTTTGAAGTCCACAAATTCTTGTTCAAGATATTACAGCGGCTGTAGCATTTCTTTCGGAAGTGGCAAAATATTAAAGAATAAGTGAACATTTGAAATAAATGCTGTTCGACCAATACTAAACAAGGATTTGATCTGCTGTAGAGTGTAAGAATACCTGCAGGCATTTGTTAAAATACACAAGGATGACTGTTAAATGTATTATATTATGCATTTTAACAGAGTTGTTCTATAACGGTATGATTACTTGCTTTTGATTCTTAATTTGAACCATAATTATTGTCTCGTTGTTATTATACATGTATTTAAGTCATTTGAAAAGATCTGAAATAATGGTGTTGCCTGTAAAATAATGCATCAGTGTTGAAGCAATGAGCCTGGCTGAATTCAATAGCTCTTTGGTTCGGTTTGGGCCTTAGATGCATTAGACACAAAGACATTCACACCTTCATTATATTTCAAATGAGAGCATTTCAGGTTCTGCTTTATAGTGACATATATTTCAAAAGAAGCTCTTGTCTATCAGAAGCAAACTGTTACTTAAACAGGACAAAGCACTTTTGTTCAGAATGAAATAATCAGATACTGCCGCTTACTGTGCAGTCGCCTATGAAAAATATGCAAAAAACGTGCGTTATGAAACTATTACCATATCCTTTCACTGAGAGCACTGATCCCAGAAATCTGCCATATCATTTCTAGTGTCTTCGATCCCGGGATCGAACACCGAACACACATGCACAAGAAATAAATTAAACTGTTTTTCTAAATGAAGTTACATTCAGGTTTTATATTAAACTGAACACAACCATTACACGTTGCACAAGATCTCTTTCTTGAATACAAAACCATCTGAGGTGCACGTTTTCTTGCTCTTTATTTAGACGAGAGAATTCTTCTGTTTGCATTTCTAATATACACCTGCACTGGAACTCCTGACTAAGCATCCAGCGGGAGAAGCGGCTTGAAGAAATCACAACCCATAATAAAAGAGCACAAGGTAAAAAGCAGCTCAGGCCTGTTACATAAGTGCATTCGTGTGACTTATATTCATTAGTTGAAATGCTTAAAACAATCTGGTGTCAACAACAGACAAACCCTCGGCAGAATCTTTCCTGATTAAAGTTCACACTTGCCGGATCCGTTTCAATCTGTTTGTTGCTGGATGCAGAAAATAGGGATTAGCCATGAGGGAGATGAGCCGAGCAAGTGGCAATAATCTCCCTCAAGCCATCTTATCCTCACTGTTAGACTTTTCTATAATTTCTACAGTTATTTACTTTAAATCACCTATTATTATACTGCTATTTCTCTTTACAGTAAATAACTGATTCAAATTGCACCATGGGAATTTTACTACTGTAAAATCAAATACTACTGTCAAATACTACTGTATTTGACGTAACGGTCTCTCTGACTGGCACCATATTCCATTGCGCTTTTTATTTCCTCATTTTTGCCTTACACCGCGTGTCTAAGTTATAACAGTCAGAGGTTTTCTATATTGGACACATTGAAGCCATCGGACCAAAAATTCAAAATGCAAACCTGTTTGTCACTTGTCAGAAAGCGTGCGAGCGCTTGGACTCGGAGTACCGTACATCAGAAATATAACCGCACATAACTGTCTGGGATTTGATGCGTCACGCCGAACCATCCAGTCTAACGTTAGGGTTCTGACTGTCTTTTGTTGGACCGCGCCATTCGTGTCCGGCCCAGCAAAGAGACGGAATTCACTTCACTGAGAGGGAGACCAGAAAGCAAGGTAAAAAACATTCTGTGTGTGTTGACAGGTTTGTGCACCCTAGTTTAACATTATACTCGTCAACATGGTAGTAACGAACTTTACCACGCTAAATTGTGCTAACATTTCAGTTTTACACAGACTTTGTTAGATTATTGAATTGTTAAAATATGCCAAGAAGGAGCAATGCTTAGTTTACATTAACATTAAATTAACTAATGTGAAATTTTGTTTTGGTTGTAGCCAATGTTGGCCTACTTTTGAGAAAATAACATTGTATGTTGGCTAACAATGGCTTTTTAGGGTTAGCGACCGACCACCTTTCTAGTTTTAGCATCAATTCGCAAACTATAACATATTGTATATTTATTTTTTTTAATGGAATTTGATATTTACTGCAATTTTTGTATGTGTTTATAAAGGCAATTGAAACAATTCACGCCAGTCACATCTAGCAAGATTCCTGAGGTAAGCCTAAACTGTAATTGAAATCTTTGTTTATGTATTTTGACATAATGATTAGTATTATGTGATAGCCAAAGTGCTTTGGAGCCACTGTTGCAGGTAGCATACAATATCTTATAAAATCTCAATAAAATTGGCTAACTTTATTTCAAATAGGCTAAGTGCAGTTAAAAACTTACCAATTCATTTATACCATATCTATCTAGCATTTTAACAACTCAAGTTTATATATACATTATTTTCATATTTAAATAAGGCAGAAGACTCTACCATTGTAGTCCACCTTGAACAGGAAGGTCCTAGTATCAGCGCACAAGTGGATAAACTACTGGAAGGAGAAAGATCATCACTGAAGACGTCACCAGAGATGTCAAAGAGGGAGGGGAAGAAATTTTTAATATGTTTATGAGGGCACATTTATAAAAAAATAATAATAAGATAGATAGATTATAATAAATACGGCAATAGCCTATTCTATCAACAAAAAAAAGAGAGAGAGAACTGTTGATTTGGATTTCACTGTGACTAATTGTTTCTATTTCTCCAAATTAATTTGTACAAGGAAACTTGATACATCGATGAAAAATGAAAACTATGAAAGAGAAATATCCAAGTAATGACATTTCCCTCTGGGTCCATTCTGATCGCATTTCTCACAATCCCATGACAGAGGATGAAATGCACCCATTCATTCCTCTATCATGAGTTTAAATGGGGCCTAAAACGAGAGTTGAACCCACATCAGAACGATCAGACGATCATTGCGGAACTCGAATATCAGGACTGACTCCGATCATTACACTCTCAAAGCCTTTAACACCACTGACAAACTAATCTGATCACTTAGCGAAAGGATCTGCTCACAGTTATCAACCAGGTATCAACAGAAACCCTGCTTTTGCCTACAGAACCTGTTCAGAGCAGGAAGTGATTGTGAAACAAAGGCATGAAACGTTAATCTATCTGCGTGATGGCACAATGACGGTATATCACTCATTAAACACAATAAACGAGAGATTGCAGCAGATATGCCTCGTAAACCACATTGTCCTTTCGACAGGAGACGGAATAGAAAACAGGATGTGTATGACTGAGAGACGGTGGTTAATGTAACGTTACTGCACCTGAACGTTTAATATTCATATGTGGCAATATTGTTAAAATAAGACGTGTTATGCCCATTCGAAAACATTAAGCCTATTAAAATGTGATGTTTTGAAATGACACATACTCATGTTTAGAGACACACAGTCATGATACTTAATTCGCTACATTGCGAAAACCCGCTTGTTTATAAACATGTAGTACACAACAAAAACAAAGCCTGAGTCATGTAATGCTACAGAAAAACACTGGGTTTCACACGCAGGGCGAACTAGAAAATAAGTAGCGACCCTCGCCGTTCTTAGCATTATCTGGCTAACACTAAGGAAGACAGAAAACACTGAGGCGAGACGCTGAAGGACAAATAAAATGTCTGGTACTCACCTTAAACTGAACCTTTTTCGTTATTTTCCTTTCATTTACGAGGGGTAGAAATCGTTCAGCTAATCCATGAAGGTTAGTTCACGACTGGAGACACGGAAAAACATTACAAACCCCCAGGAAACCCAGCGCTTGATTGCAGGAAAGCCGAAGAAAGCTGCTGCTAGCTGCGCGAGCTCTGCTAATGCATTCTTCACCTCAGCGCGCGACGCGGAAAGTTGCCCACAGCTGCCTGGAAGTTTTCTTGCTGATACAAAAGAACACGGTTCGACGAGACGATAAAATTACAAAAAAGTGTCCTTATGATAAAAAGAGCGACCAAAAGGGTCGCCGGGATAATTGGTTTACATTGAGGAGCGGAGAAGCAGTCATTGAAGTGATGGAGCAGTGAAGCAGCGCTGGATAATCTGCACTCTGCACTACAGTTGTGCTAGTGGGGATGTTCGATTCACCAGCGAATCGGTTCTTCTGAACCGGTTTTTTCAATGATTCGATCGACCCGATTCTGTATCATTTGACTGGAAAAAACAGTTAACGCTTATAGCTGTGTGTGGACTTCCCTATTCTCACCTCATAAAATAGATCGATTATTAAAATGTATCAAAACGTTTGTTAAAAATCATAGACACAATGAAATTGTAATATTTATTTTACTACAAAAGAGAACCCTTAAATTGTAGTGGTAAAAGTGTGTGATACATTGAACGAATCAATGAATCAAATAGAAAACGGGTTTGTTGGGGGGTTAAAACAAATCTTTCGAACCAACCGAATGGCTAAAATGAATTAAAACGTATTAAAATGGTTATTTAAAATCTTAAACACAGTGGAATCTTATTTTTCTACAAAAGCGAACACGTAAATTGTCACGTGAGAATTTCTGAGGAAAGTGTAATACATTCAACGAATCAGTGAATTACGTGGAAACCGGCTTGTTGGAATGAATCGTTCGAACGAACCGACTCGCTAAAATGAATCGTTCTCAGCGCCGATGCTAAAGCTGGCGGGGGCCTCCGTCGAACCCCATCAACGCAGAGCAACAGCTGATAGGCGTACAGTTTAATCCAATGGTAAATTTGAGAACCTGGTAACGAATGATTTTCTCCCAATTGAAGGCAGCGGAAGGATGAGCCTCGATCACGTTTGGCTGCGTGGGTTGTGCTGTGTTATAATGCTACGGTAAAGTGTTCGTCATGAAAATCGAGTTTTGGTTTTTAACATGGCTTTAACTCTACGAGAAGGCATTGGTAAACATGTCTTACAAAGTGCTCGTATTTTTTTATTTTATTTTTTAGAAAATGGCAATATACCAGAGAGGTAACGTTAGTGGTATTTATTTAGTCTCTAGTTCATATGTTATAAATGTAACAGTGATAAAATAGTGAAAAACTGATCAACGTAAATGCCTAAAACTTTTATTCAACACTGGCTCGTTTAGACTAGAGCTGCGTTCCATTCGACCGTAAGTGGACTGCGAAGTGGACTTCACAGGGTATTTCGCCATTTTAAGTGAGATTCCAATTCGAAGGGAACAAACATGTTCAGTTCAAAGGGCACTGCAAACTGCATAGGGAATAAGGGAACATCGATACATCACTTCACAGGAAGTCAGTGAAGTCCACTTCAACTGATATACCGTGTTCAGGGAGTAGGGAGCAGTGAACATTGCATAGGGACCCTGTCGAATGGAACGCACCTTAGTACTATCGGTTGGTGTTTGTCTCCCTCTAGTGTTCACAAGTGTCACTGACACGTTAAATCTTCAATGGCGGAGGTTTCTTTGTGGATACGGAAAAAACGAGGCATTATACAGTAATAACGTGGGCAGCACCATATTACGGTATTTGCATACTTATTTATATAATGTTATGATATTCATATTGCAAATACATCATTCACCATGGAAATACAGATTTATATTTTGCACTTTACACACTGTCATTTCACTTAAAGTTCAGCAAAATGAGCCCTTATCTCTTAGAAGTAAGCTTTAAAGTTAACCTAATATTTTATTTATTATTTCCCTACCAAATAATTTGAGAACGCACAGAGTCAGGCCTTGAAGACTCTTCATGCGTGACTCAGTTTGCTACCTTCATTCAAATGTGTATGATTATTAATGAAACAAAACATCAGCAACTTAAATTGTATACATAACATTTTATTCTGTATATCGCTACAATTAGAATGAAAAGTAAGGATGCATGTGTCATTGGATCTCTATATATTCAGAAAAGTTGCTTTCCTGAAGTTCACAGTCCGATGTCAATGAGAGTTTTGTTCTGTAATTGTTTGGGCGAGTCCTTTACACTGAAAAAACGCATCCTGGCACGGTTCACGACCCAGGAACGTTTTCAGCATATCCATGCCATCCACGGAACCTCCTGTTTCCAGGACCACACGCCTGTATTCCCGGCCCACCTGCATGTCAAAACACACCCCCCCACACACACACACACATAGTTATCAAACTGAAACATAAAACATATGGTGTTTGGAATTTCACAAGTCTAATCTAATCGTAATTATGACAATGAACCAAGCCCTGTCTGTAAATCTGCTGAAACAACACATATTGTGAAAGCGCTCTACAAATAACCTTCCTCTGAATGCACACACTCATCCTTCAACAATACTATGACTCCCTATGACACAACACTCACTCATTTACACAACAATTGTATGATCTATTCTCAGCTAGTACTATTCCTGAGGTTCCTATTATTATAAATAATAGTTATCTCTTATTAGCAGACAATCCCTCTATAAAGCAGTTTGCGATGAACTCACATGTGCGTCACACTTGATAAGAGTCATGCCCTACATGGAAATATGAATGTGGAAATGCTGGCACATCAGTCATGTGGTAACTATCAACTGCAATGATGACTCAGTTCTCTATTAAAATGTGCTGTCCCATCATGAGACAATCTAAACATCAGTCACATGTTAATTCCTAATTCACTCTGACCAATGGAAAGCTACTGTAGAATAACAAGAGTGAAACCTTTGGATTCAAGATGCCCTCTTTTTTGAAGCGACTGAAGAAGATGTCCATGGAGTAGACTTCGCTCCACAGGTAGCTGTAGTACTGGCCGTCGTATCCCCCGGCGAGATGACTGAAGCTAGCCGCCATGTTCGTGCCTGCAGAGAAAGAAATATGAAAAATCAATGCTTAAAGGTGCAATGTGTAATATTTCTGAGGATCTATTGACAGAAATGCATTATAAGATCCATAACTGTGTTCAGTGGTGTATACAGACATTACCTAATGAACTGTTATGTTTTATTACCTTAGAATGAGACATTTATTTCTACATAACCACGGGCACCGGAAGTTGTGTTCCAAATTTAAAGTTGATTTCACAAAAATTGAAGTTCCCATGATTTTGTTTAGGCGTTATACCAAAAATAGCCACCGGGTGCCATTGAATTCCATTGAATTTAATTGTATGCATTCTGCCATAACAAATTAATACACTTTTATCCAAATATTACTCCTGTCACTAAATATGGAACCCTGAGACTCAGACCTTTCTGACAATATGCGTTTTGTCAACATTAGAAAAGGTTTTGTTAATAAATTATGAAAGATGATGCCCAAAAGGGGAGGGGCCTAATAATAAAATACTGTTTCTATGGTAACGCAACCTCCAATTTCAAAATGGTTTTCACAGGATGAATTCTGAGTTCATAAGCTTTCAAATAATACCTAATTTATGATAACTACTAAAATATGTGATATAATAATAATAAAAAATATAGCTATACTAGCCAAGACTCCTCTTTATGTGTACAGATGTGACATAATGACTTAATATAGCTTATGTACAGATGCGTGTGTGACGTAATGATGAAAAGACATGCTCAAATCTCCCGTGGAAATCCACCAGTACTGGAATTAAAAAAAAAAAAACATTATTACAAGTTTACCGTTTTCAATCGAGCTAAGGCAAGCAGAGAGTTTTGAACACTGGCTGGTTATGCATTTTCTCAAATATGTATTACACAAAAAAGCTACGGACTGCAGCATTAAATGTAATGTAAGTAAAAAAGGGTCTTGATTTGTTTGCCGAGTAGTATAATTAAATCAATTTAACCCTTTCACACGTACATTTAAAGTATTATAGCTGACGCTCAGTGCAAGATTAAGGCGACACATATTTTAGAATGTATCCCCTTATTATTAATTTAAACATTTATAATGATCATGCTTGCTGACCTATACCGCGTGATAGTGGTAGTCAGAGAATTGTATCTGTCAGATTTACAGCACGTCAATTCATCCACTTCTCATGAAATACATGAAAGGAAGTGGCCGGTGAAGTGGGAGAAGAATAGAGTAAACTTTATAGTTTCTAACACAATGTATATCTGATGTGAATAATAAACACGTCATCAATTTATATAGTCTGTGTGATGCAGTACGACATTCTAATCACACTGGTCAGGTGTGATGGTACACTATTAATAGATGGTTAATATAATTTGTTTAAAAGAAACTGGACTCTGGCAACAGGGTCATCACCATGTTTCAGCCGTATCATGTGAAAGACACTGCAGAAGATGCGAGACGTGGCAAATGCAACAGTAAAACTCATTTTTAGCACAAGTGTATGTAGAAAAAAAGTGTAAAAGCAGCGCCCATAAGCAAATGAGCTCTTTTGTGGTTAGCTAAGTGCTCTGCACGTGAAATCACGAGTGTTCATGTTAAGCTGCTAAATACTAAATAGTCGTTGAAGTGTTAATGTGCTCATTAGATGAGGTGTCATAAGCGTGATGGGACTCGTTGCCTGCACGTGTTTATGACCTGGTGTGGCTGGGATTCCCAGGATGTCTTTGCTGTGCTTGGCAAACTCGGCTGCAGTGTCCACTCTGTCTTTAGTGTGGAGCGTTTGGTCAGCTTTACTGAGAACAATCTGCCTGAGGTTCATCAGACCTGCAGAGAGAGACCGGTTTAAAAAAATAAATAAATAAAATAAAATAAAAAACCCTGACATATATATATATATATATAAGTTGTGTGTTTACCCCTTTGCCACAAATATGTATAGGCGATATTTAAAGGGATAGTTCACTTTGAAATTAATTTTTGATATGTTTTAGCTTACCTCAAGGGCATCCAAGATGTAGGTGTCTTTGTTTCCACAGTATTTTCAATTTTGATATTTTAAAGTATTTTCAAATGAATATCGTAGTTGAATAAAGTCATTTTTCAAACATATGTTCAAACATATGTTTTTGAACATACAGATGTTGATTATATAGATGTAGCGAATGTGGGGTCAAATCTGACCTGTGTTGGCCACTCTAGATGCTATGAGTTTATCCAGCAGCTCGTCTGGGATCGGGCTGCCATCTTTGTAGTGGCGGGACATCCTCCTGAGAGGCTCTTTCTCCCAAACCCAGTTCTCCAGCATTTGAGACGGCACCTCCACAAAATCAGTCTCCACCTGCGTCCCACTGAACTCTGCATAGCGCGTCTGAAACATGCAGGTTGACACAGAAAAGCACATTTGGTACCACCAGTTATACTACTTATTGATTTGAGATTTGCATTCAGTGTGGTCTCAGACATTCGGATCTATATGATTGAGAATACTGACGTACCCGGGAGCAGAGCTCATGCATGACATGTCCAAACTCATGGAAGAAGGTCTCCACCTCATGGTGCTGCAGTAATGAAGGCCAGTTGCTTGTGGGTTTTGTGAAGTTGGACACCATGGCTGCCACAGGCATCCTACGAGTCCCATCGGGCCAAAGGCATCCTGGCTGGAGCCCAAAGCATGCAGCATGGCCATACTTACCCTCCCTGAAGAGTAAACAGAACAATAAATCTGGAGGTCATTACATTATGGCCAATAAGCCAGTTCCGTAGAGAACTACATGAAGTATTCATCAGATTTCATCTGCATGCTCTTAAGAGACTCAGAACTCAACTGGGGTGGTTTAAGTTAACAAACCTCTTTTAGTTTTAATCAGAGTGAATTTCCAGGGTGATTTCAGTGTTATTTTTTGTATTATTTATGCAGGGTTTCTGCAGGTTTCAACAGGCTATTAGTAGTAGGCAATTTAAGGCAATTTAAGGCTTATTTCATGTCCTTTCACGTCCAAAAATGTTTCACATTCAACATGAACAATCAACTGAATAGGACTATACAGAACTGTGTTTAACCAATAAATTGGGCTAAAATAAAATATCAAATAAAACATTAAACATTAAAAGAAAACAAACCAAAAAAAAAAATAATTAATGACTTTGTTCACCAATTATCCAACTTTGTATTAGCCCTGCGCTTCATTCTGAAGGACTCATCTCTATCCCCTAACCCTCCAGAGTGAGAACTGTGGACAAATGTAGGGTGTAGGCCGGGGACCCAAAAAAACATTTGTAAGGAACTTAGCTCTAGGAATTATTAATAATCAATAACTTGTTATGAAAAATTATGAATTATAATCAGTTCGTCCAACGAACTCTTTTGATTATGAATTTATTCTAAGAAAAGGGTATCTTCAATGGCCACAGAACAATAATTATTTCTTAGCATGTACAGCGCTTTGAGTATGTAGCAAGATCAAGATCGTAAAAGGGACTTTATTTGCGAGCAGTGAATCAGAACCAAATACATAAAGTGCACAAGTTTTATTAATTAAATCATAAACATGAATAAACTAAACAAACATACATAAATACATGTGTGGGAAAAAGGATTGAGAGATGGAATGATGTAACGATGAAGAAGATCCATCTGACTCCTGCAAGAACATCCTGCATGAGCCCATATCTGATTGGATCAAGGCCTATTGTGCCCTCTGGGCCCCCGTCGAGGGGGTTCCCCAGTATCACCAGAAACACCGTTGTGCCTCGATGAAAAACTAAGAGAGGGAGGTAACATGTGGAGTGTCTCTAATAAGGCCTGAGAAAAATCCAACCCCTAAGGGTTAACAGGACCAATAAGCACGGTGAAATGTCTAGTGCACACATGCGTCTCCTCCCCGAAATAACCATATATGGAGCTTGCAACGCCTAGTTTAAATATCCATATCCTCATCTGCATATCATTTGCATATGATTATTCATCCATGTGATACCATGTTAAAGCAACTCTGTGTAACTCTTTTAGTTTATTCTTAGCTAAAAACACTTAGTTCTTTCAAAAATATATGTGCTCATTAATGTA
>JAOTRC010000018.1:3150123-3169362 GCA_027497675.1 Cyprinella lutrensis | reverse complement strand
CCAGTAATTGTAGTTACTAAAATAAGTACATAGTATTTACATGGGTAACTGGACTGTAAAAGGAAGCGTTACCGTTAACTCCACATCGGCAACATAAATTCATCAACTAACCATTCAGAGATGTCCTATTGGATTCTACCTGTTGTAACTTCTACTTGAGTCTCTCCATCTTTCATTGACTCAGTTTTCAAATTAAAGGGAGAAGAGTTTCTGTCATTTTAGCGTGTCTGCGTGAGGAAGTTCTCTAAACCCCGCCCTCTGCAGCAGCTCATTTGCATTTAAAGGGACAGACACAAAACCGTTTTTGCAAACCCTCAAAAAGTGATAACTTCAACCTGCTATATAAAAATATCTGTGGGGTATTTTGTGCTAAAACTTTACACACACACTCTCTGGGGACATCAGAGATTTATTTTACATCTTGTGAAAATGGCATTTTACCACCCCTTTAATATTGTGATGTTATTTCCATCAAGAGGTGCGTTAATGTTTGGTTGAGATCTTGTATTGACAATGCAAGAGTCCAGCACTCTATAATGTCTCCTCCTGCACATCCCAAAGACTCCATGAATTTAAGGTGTGAATGAATTCATGTGTAAATACGATTCTTAATGCTTTCTCCAAACCATTCTTACACAACTTGAGCCTGATGAATCTTGACATTGTCATTCTGGAATATAGAAATGATCTGTCTTCCTACATGGTTGTTTAGGAAATTAAAAGCTACACACTTCATCTGTTAACAAACATATAACATGCTAGAAACATAATAATCACTGCAATAATGTTCCAGTCAACTTTTTTCTTAAATAGGTCAATATAAAAGCATAGTGATTTTGAATCTTTGTGTCACTCTTACCTGCTTCAAAGTCATATTCAACAGGACTGATCTCCAGCGGTTCCTCTAACTGCCCATATATGCTCTCAGAATCCGAGTCATCGCTATTAAAACACACAAGAGATTCTTGAGAAAAGTGACAGAACACGTAGATGAAGAATTACACATGCAGTGATTGAAAGAAAGAGGAAGAGGTGACGGCGATCTTGTGAAATCCCCCCCAAGAAAACGAAAGGTACACATGAGGGGGTAAAAACCATGTTGTGTAAGCATAATGTGTGAAATGTGACCGAGCTAATCAATGGTGTTCGGTTAATGTGAGCCGATGGCAGTTTTTACCTTGGAAGTGGCATGTCTCTTTTATCATTATAAAAGTTGATTTCTTTTCTCAAGTTCTTCATCCATGTCTGTCAGAATGGGAAAATATACATTTAAGTTTCATTTGAACTGATGAAAGAAACGAACACACGTCCATGGTTGCGCAGTGCAGTCTGATATCTCACCCTTCTCTCATCCTCACTCGCGGCTGAGAAATACCACGTCCGGTGTCTCTTACTGAAGTGGACGATCTTGAAGGGGAAAACATTGCTAGATGTCGTCTCCTCTGCTGCCCGCAGAACCCTGTCAAGCACAGACAGCAGAAAGTGTTTGGAGGATAAACTGATAAGAAGAAATCCTTTTTGTTTTTAACTTAAATGTACAGTACTGTTCAAAAGTGGTGTGTAAGATATTTTTTTTATCATAACACTTTTAAATTGATCAGTAAAGAAATTAATAATGTTGCAAAAGATTTCAAGATTTAATAATTCAATTGTTTTTTTGACTTTATGTCTATCAAAGAATCCTGATATGAAACGGGTCACACTTTCCAGCAGAAAAACAATTTATTTAAACATTGTTAAATAATAATACATTTCTTGAGCATCAAATCATCATATTAGAATAATTTCTGAAGGATCATGTGACACTGAATACTGGTGTAATGATGCTGAAAATACAGTTTATCAGAATAATAAATTACATTTTAAAATAATATTTTTTAAATTGTAATAATATTTCTGTTTTTATGTATTTTTGATCAAATGAATGATGCAGTCTTGATGAGCAGAAGCGACTTCTTTCAAAAACAAAAGAAAAACTAAAACTTTTGTTTTACGTTTCCATGTATGCAAAGTGTCATAAAAAACTATAACTACACAAACATGTTTGAACCTTTTGATTGTTGATTATTAGTGGTGCTTTCAAGCAGGATTATATCGTTTTACTGTATCCTCAGTGTCAATTCCATGGCTAAAGGGTCCATAATTGCAATGAACATGCAGTTAAGTCCGGAAACATTACATTCAGTTCAAATTTAAGAATAGTATTTTAAAGTATAGTCCATAATAAATATATTGTTATTGTTTTACAGTCCTGTTCCGCATGTACATACTGAACTCATGTAGTTAACTCAGTACACTGTAAATTCATTGAAAATGCACATTCTGTAAAATAAAGTGTCCTTCTAGGACGTTCTTGCTCATCCGCGAACACTCCCTGTGCTCTGCTGTATTAATTCAGAGAGCTATTTTTACCCAAGGACAGCCACGCAATAATTACATGTTCATCATATGGCACAGTCAACCTCCTTAGGAGAAACTTCTTCAGAAATCGACACCCCTTTCGTAACATTAACATCACGGAACATATGGTATTAAACAGACCATCTAACATACACGTGAGCGCTGCATTGACATGCACAGGAAACACATATGAAGGCCAATTCGGTGCAGAATCGAAACTCTTGCACCTAAAAGAGTCTGCGTGAAGAATGCACAGCTGTGGACAGGATGTGGCCTGCGATCTTGTCGAGGTGGCCACTGGTTAACTTAACTTACAGATTGCGATAGTAAAGAGAGGTGGCCTTCTGAAACTTTCTCACTTTCTCTGAAACTTCCTGAGCAAATGCAGTGCTATAAGGGAAACCGATGTGAACTGGTAGAAATAACCAATGGAAACAAGCAGAATCACCAACCTGTTGTAGCCATTGAGGGAGAAAGCTCCTTGCGGTGTGGCAGAAGTACTGCTCTTGAAATAGTAGAGGCAGCCTTTGTGGATTATAATGAAGCGGAGCGGCCCTGTGGAATTGGCAGACAATCAATATGTTTCTCTTCAGCACATACATGAAAAGCTAAAGTCTTTTCATTTATAGACTGTCCGGCCAAAAAAAAAAAAAAAAAGATAAGAAGGCACTGTTTGGATTTAAATTGGCAAAGGCTTAAGAGTCTATGACTGGATCATTATTGCAGTGATTATTATGTTTCTGGCATGTTATATGTTTGGCAACAGTTCTTCTAACCATAATAGATGGAGAGTGTATTTCATTTCATAAACAACCATGTAGAAAGACACATCATGGCCATATTCCAGAATGACAATGTCAAAATTCATCAGGCTCAAGTTGTGTAAGAATGGTTGGGTTGGAGCATGAATAATCATTAATGTTGTGATGTTATTTTAATTAAAAGGTGCATCAATGTTTGGTTGAGATCTTGTATTGATAATGCAAGAGTCTAGCACTCTATAAAGTCTCCTCCAGCACATCCCAAAGACTTTGCGTTTGCGTTTTTAAAATTAAAGTTTGCAAATTAAATCAACAGTGACTTTGTTTGCATTGTTGCAGCACCCGTTTTCTTCCTCTGTCTTACATTTTCCGACACATAAGCTGTTGACCAATTACAACAGACTGGGCCCGACAGACCAATCAGAGCATAGTGCGCTTTTCGGAAAGTTTTAAAAGAAACCGAATCTAAAAGGGAACATTCGGACAGAGAGTGAAAAAGGTGCTGCAACAATGCAAATCATGAGAAATATAAAGCTTTGAACAATAAATCAGGTAAATTGTTTTCTAGTAGCGCCTCTAAAAAAGTTCGCCCTCTAACAAAAGGAGCCTTATTATAAGGTTTTACAGAAAATTGCAGGTTAGTCAACAAAAAAGCACTGTCAACCTACTTAATTCCTGCATGGATTGAACCACCATTAAATTCCTGAGGTAAACATTGTACAACCCATAAATGTTCTGACATTTATCTATAAAGTTGTGTAAAATGGTCATACTTTTCTGCTGGGTCTGTCTTTCCAAACCTGCATGAATTTCTTTCTTTCACAGAACAGGAAAGAAGAGCTTCTGGAGAATGTGAATGCTGAGTGAATGGGATCCAAACAAACATTTACTTTCATTTGGAATATATATATTTCCAAAAAAATCTTCTATTGGGTTCAACAGACGAAAGAACATCATACAGGTTTGGAACAACGTGAGGGTGAGTTTCCTTTCCTCTAACAGATGTTAATGTATGTTCGATGTTTAGTCTATTGGCTGATGGATTCCAGCGAGCTGCAAAACTCACATTTCATCAGGCTGAACTGGCTGCCTCCTTTCTTGTGCAGATACCCAGACCAGGTGACTCCTCCCGGCATGGTGAGCAGATTCTGAGCTCCGATAGCCCTCATGGGAACGGGCCAGGAGACCGCTGTAGCAGCCATGTTTCTGTAAGCAAGGAAAGAACATGTTAAGATTCGTTCTTGACAATTACCTTGCTAAGGGGAAGGGCTGGGGTGCCTTATTTCACAATCAGCGACTGTAGGGGGTGAAAACATCTGCACAACCACCATGAACACTCTCGAAACCACTTAACAACATCCACCCAAACACCTACGGCCCCAGGCCTGGGGCTGCAATTCAACACGATATTATCTATATAAAACACTATTCAGCGCAAATATAACTATCAAAATCAAATCTCTCTTCATGCGGCACAAATATTAAAACCTTTAAATTTGAACCAAAAAATCTGTGTTCTTGCCCTACTCCACTGCAGTAAACCTACAAATAACTTAAGAAAAGAAGGCCTGACTAGTAGCAGATGTGCTTACTTGCTCAGATGACATACTGTATTTCCAGATAAACATCTGGTAGATCTTATTATTATCAGTTATCTTGGTGTTGTTCATCGGATTAATACTGACATGGTGTTGATAGGCAACCATGGGTTAACCTCAAACCATCAGATTCACTAGTTTACGTCTGAAGCCCATGTAACACACCCAAACAATGTTCCTCCGCAAGTAATGTTATATTTCTAACACAGATAGCAATTCAGAGACCAGAATTCTGTACTGTCCCTTTAATAGGGATAATGGTTTTTTAACAGGCAAAAATTCGGAAACGAGGTCAGATTTTAACCCTTCCGGTTCCATTGTCCTGAAGTCAATGGGATTTTTGAATGGGCTTTTGGTTAAATGCCTGAAATGAGGTCTGGAGTGAACACAGAGATATTTTCACTTTTTGTTCTACAAAATGCGCGCTTGCTAACAACTCATTACTCAGTAGTCATGTCCTTGTGTTTATATAACCATGTTCTTCAAGCTCCTTAAGGGAAAATGTTTGGTTACAATTTATTTCAAGGTGACTATTCCATTGTTACTCAAATAAGTACTGAGAAAATTCATTAATTGCATGTACTTACTATAGAGTTATGTTAGGGTTAGGAATAGGGTTTGGTTTAGGGTTTAGTTAGTTGTAATTATGCATAATTTACTGTTATTACTATGGTATGAACATGTAGAAACATGTAACTATGCAACCTTAAAATAAAGTGTTACCAAATGTTTTTTTTAAATAAAGATTGAAAGAGCTGTCTGAATCTTAATGATGGCGAACTTAAAGTCAAGCAAAGGTGGTGTAATTTGTTTATTTACACTTCGAAATTCATGAAAGTTCATGAAAGTTTAACAAATCCATTTGTGAAGACTATCATGATGAACAAAATATGTAAAAATTATAAACCTTTTTTGGTCATAGAGCTTATTTTCTGCAATAAAACAAAAGCCAATGGAAGATTTCCAATTATTATTATTATTTTTTTCGAGGGAACCAGGGGGATCCAAACTTACGGGTTTGGCCTATAAAAATACATAATCACTGCCACATTCTATACAATTAAGTGCTAATTTTGAAAACACCAGATCAGATGTTTTTCTTATGTCTGTATAGATAAAAATGTTACCTGAAACAAAGTGCTACACCTGAATATATTTGAGATAGCCTAATTTTAAAAGTGTTATTTCCTGGAAAAATCATGTAATTTTATCAAATCTCGCTCTATACATCTCATGAATTAACTTTTTTTATGTATGCCAAGCCCTAAAATATTTATTTGTGTAAAAATAGTGAGTGAAAGCATTTTTTAATAATCTTTATTCTTACATTTAGAAAATTATGAACAATTGAAAAAGTCATAAGGTCTTTAAATATTGTGGGGGGCCTTGGAGCCAAAAAGTTTTTTTTTTTTTTTTTTGCAAAACTAAACGACAAACAAAAACCTTCGGCATCTAAACTACTAATACTGAAGTACCAGACATAACAAATTACAGACATAACAAATCAAAAGGACAAGCTTTATAAACACATTGAGCAAACCCAGTCAAAACATGAAGACGAGACAGTCGATAATAATAAACAATGAAAAAACACAACACCCATCCAAAGAAATCTATCACAGAAGCCCGAACAAAATTCCTGATTCACAATGTCCAAATACCATTAGTGATATCAAGAGAATTCTAATGGATTATGACTACATAATCACATAATTGTACTTCAATTAAGAATCCAACTCCAATCAAACTTCTCCAAACACCCACACTGTCCCATGATCCTCAATCTGCTCCCAGACTCCACAATCAACGCATACCTTCTGCTGACGCATCTTCTGATGCTCTGCACCGCTGGACTCTCGCTGAACATATCACCGAACATATCGCCAGAAGAGACTCAAGATCACAGAGAGCTTGAGGACGTACTCGTCTCCACCACAAAACTACCAAACCTCCAGCAAAAACCTTGAATCTGGACGGGACACTGAAAGGACAGGAAACTCTACATTTCCTTTGGAAAGTTTGAGCCCCCCCTTGGCTGTCGAGTGCACAGAGGAATTTGCCTATCCGGCCCGGGACGTCTGAGTGCCAGTCAGCAGATATAGATGGGAACGGAGGAAAGTCCATCTTACACTGGGTGGAGTGGCGAGATTAGAATCCCATGGGACAATTTTGACCTAAATGAGAAGTCTAATGGTAGCATAGTGGATCTCATCATGACATTATAATATCCAACCAAAGAATTATAGTTCAGGAGCGAGCTTGTGGCAAGAGGATCCTATTTTTAGGAGTTAAGTAGAAGTTTAGAGTGGCACTGTCAGCAAAGTGCTCTTGACCTTTTTATAAACTTCCCTTCAAGGAAGTTAAAAGAACTAAATGTCACTGTGTTTAAGAAGATTGTGCAAAAACATACAAAGTATCCACCAAATCAGCGAACCGTAAAATGTTTACAAATTGCAATGAGAGTGTGTAGATTTTTTGTGGTGTTTCATAAGCCAGCCTCTCTGTTACTGTTTGAACTTCCTCTTGAGCCAATGCATTACTGATCCTGCAGTGTTTGTGCTACGCCAAAATAATAAAAAAAAAATGATTTGAAAAATCTAAAATTCTTTTACATTTTATAGCAATCTTTGTGTTTGGTAATATGGTTTCGAAAAATTATTTATAATAATATATAATATAATAACAAAACTTTAAATGTAATTCCTTAAATTTGCCTTACATATCAGATATTCACATATTGTACACTTCTCTTCCTTACACTAAAATTTTTTTAAAAATATACATTAGCTTTACTGCTTGATATTTATGGAGATGATAAAAAACCTGCCCTGTATAGCTATGATCAGCTGATCGGTACCCGCTGTGGGCTTGCGGCATTCTGAAAAGTTGAGATGTTTTTAACTGAGGCATCGGTTAACATATTACGTCTTCAGTGAACTAATTTACTGTTATAAACGCAAATAGGCCTAATAATAATTATTACCATTATTATTATTATTATTATTACATAAGCAATGCAGAAGACACTTTTATCAAAAAACAAAGCAATTCTTAAAATGTCAATCACAATACAAGTTAGACAACAATAATACAGGGCTCAGATTATTAATAATAAAAACAAGATGTTTACGCATTTCCAAGGGTTTGTGCGGAGTGTGGCATGCTTGCTGCATGGCATGGAGGCGCGGGCGCGATCACTTGCATTTTCACTTGAGATTTGTTTTCAGCCGACAGCGACACTGATTTATAAACAAGTTTATTAATAAACACTTAAAATGGGTCAAAGTAAAGACACATTTATTATCATTAACCTAATACATCTATAAATCAGCTATGGTTCCAGAGGGTCTTCTCATTCAGCCCTAGCTGCGGGGAAAAAAAATATGGCATATTTCAAATTTGGCATAAATTGTTTCCATTAATTTGTGATAATGTTTAATAAAGGGGCAAAAAGCCATAAACGAAAATATGAAAATACGTTTAAAAAAATTGCGCAGCATTGTGTAGAGTATAAAGTTCAAATTCAAATTTTGGTATTCAACTTTGCATTTAAAAATAAAACAATCATTTTTCATTTTTCAATTAGGGGTTAAAAAGGGAAAAATGAATGGATGCAAACGTACACGGACCCAATTCCATGACACTTTTTCTACAAATGCATTATTTGAAATATTTAATAATAAGGTCCTTGCACTTTTGCATCCATTCGTTTTTCTTTTTTAACCCATAATCATCTGGTAGGACGAATGAATGTACAATGGATTTGAGCAGCAGCGTGGAAATCAATGCTGTAGCTAAAACGCCCATGCATTCAAATGAACATTGTATGTGTTGTCAGAGGCTTAAAAAAAGTTGTGACAACAGTGAGTAGGCTAAATATAGTGCCACAGTCAGACATAACGCCCCCATTTGTGCCTGAGCGTCCCCCTCTTTGCTACCTCGTTCACACCGCCCCAACACTGTCCAAACGCCCCCGTTGAGAAATGCTACTCTAAGCTATGAAGTATTCATCTTAAATCTCCCAAAAAAACCCCACAATGTCAGGCTCTAGGAACTGCAAAAAAATAGCAGGGTGGACAAGATTTCAGCCTTATTTACACAACTCCCTGATCCTGCTGATGTGACCTCATGTGCTGCTCAGCAGTGATAGGAGGTCATACACAGTTTAAAAGTGCATTTGATGTGAATTACAGAGGGTAAGAATGTAGCACAGATCTCGATTATCCATTGGGAATTGATTGGATCATGAAAAGCAGACTTTTATGCCAGAATGGAGCCACGTGATTAGAGAAGAGGTCACAGTGATTTGAATGGGGATAAAATTATTACATTTAGATTAAAAAAACTCTGTATAATAACTGAATCAGTCAGAAAAAAAGACAAGAAATGTGGGAAATAAAGAAATAAAAAGAAAGAAATAAAGAAAGTTTTTTTCCACTTTGGGATAGCATTATTTACAGCATTATCTGTAAAGTGAGTAGTATCAATTTCCCCTGAAAACCATATAATATATCATGCCTCAGTGGTGTGTCAGAGTTTCCACACGATATTGTTTTCAGCTTGTGACATTTGAACAATGTTTCCATTCACAAGAGTCAGTGACCAGAACTAAACCTGCTCTTTAAGTGTGGGTGAATATGTAAGAAACAATCCCCGACTGAACCCTTGCATGACAATGAGGCAAAAAAACTACCCGACGCAACCAAAACAAGCTAAACTTACGGCCCCTTTACTGACTGGATAATCTAGCAAGCATACAATTTTGACTAATAGAAGAAATGAAAGTAAATTTGATTTCACACTAAATCTAAGAAGTCACCCATCCAGTTCATTGGAGTTACTGAAGCCAACAGCCAAACATGCTCCAAACAACAGCTAGCAAACATGCTCCAAACAAGAGCTAGCAAACATGCTCCAAACATCAGCAAGCAAACATGCTCCAAAATACAGCTAGCAAACATGCTCCAAACAGCTAGCAAACATGCTCCAAACATCAGCAAGCAAACATGCTACAAGCATCAGCTAGCAAACATGCTCCAAACAACAGCTAGCAAACATCTTAGCTTTTTGACTCTAAGTGATGAAAGTTTGTAACTCAAGCAAAGTTGTGGTAGACCAGTGTCAGATTGTCTAAGCTGGTTTAGACTTTATTCAGAGTGAAAGCTCTGTGTGAAAACTAGAACAAGAGTTTAAATGTTATTAGCACAGCTAAAAGCACATTAGAACACCTGTTAAAACTAGATCACATACTGGTTAACCATATAGGGAAAGTCAGATGAGCACTTCTGAAGATGAGAATCAGGATTTGCCAGATTAGTGGAGTGAAATGTCAGTAGTAAAATTAATACACCAGATGTCTGTATATTCTGTGTTTATGAGATAATTGTCCACTAATTCTTGCTGGCGTTTTCTGCACAGCTCATTTTTTTCCACGCTGGTCTATCAATTATTTTACCCACCCTAGATGACACATCAAACTAAACAAACTCTCATTGATCACTGAAAATGCCAATCAGACAGTCTCTTCTCACATTAGCGAAATTTTGTGGGGAAAATGGAAAAACAGAATAACACAAAAATCACTTTGTTGGTCAGTGCCACAAATTTCTATGAACAGCTTAATCTGTTGTGAAATCTGCATCGCAAAATCTTTTGTCCTCACGTGAAATTCCCGATAGCATATTTCTAATAGACCCCTTTTCAGTTGGAAAACATGGTGACATTTTTTTGTGGGCGGAGCTTAGGTGGAGGCAGATCCCTCTGGCCGCTTCACTGACACTAGTTAGCAAGTATTGTTAGCTTTTTTTCTAACAATGACTGGAGAAAATCCGATTTTATCTTAATGTGTAAGGTCACTCACTGTCCAGGACCGCGATTATTATTTCCAAAAGTTAACTTTAATGGATGGAACCAGATTGGCCGACCCGTAGCCGCCTACACACTCACTCAACGCATGGAAGATCTGACAGGATTAACGTTACATTACCTCGGTTGAGTGGCCTGACTTCTACACCTACCTTATAGAGAAACCGATCGTAAAGAGAAACTGAGGGCATATAAATCCTTAGATGGTCCTGTACAAGACTTGTGTGTACGATCCGCAGTTCTGCCGAGCCAGCGCCGAAACGACGACAATGTAAAGAGTGACATTATGGTGCGATTTTAATGATGTGAATATTTTCTAGAAATGAAAAGTCCAGCAGCATATTCATTTTTCATCAATTCTTGCACCAAACAACAAAACGAGATGATATTTAATAATAGTAACAATAATTAAAGCTCCTTATTATGTAGCCGAATCTGTGCTGGTTTGTATTGGCCGCCTCCAGTTTTCACTTTGCTTTGCCTCCAGCTAGCGCTGTGACGTAACTGTGACGTTGGCGCTAAAGGGGTCTATATGACGCTTTGGGAAGAGAACGGGCTCATATCTCTCAATTATGAATTTATTTCTCATAATTGCAACTTTAGACCTCACAAATAAAGGATAAGTTTAAAATACTCTTTTTTCACTCTGAGGCGGAAACAGGTTTCTACATTCCCCTGAGAGCTTTTCGTACGGTTGCAAAACCTTTGGGTTCCCTTGTAAAACCTTTTAAAAAAAGAACTCAAATGTATCGCGAGTGAATTGAAAGTTTCTCGGTAGAACCCAAAAATTTTGCGAGCGGACGCAGCGTTTCTCTGAGGAATGCAAAAGATCTTGTATTTTTTCCCATCGCCATGTCCCCCAACTGTGACATTGGTAAATGTGTTGATAAATGTAAACATAGAAAGTGTCACTAACCATCTATTTATGTTTTCTACAGCTAAGAGCAATATTCTAAGAAAAACACGCACACAAAGACTCATCCTCATTAGTCTATAGCTGTTCATTTTTCCATATGTGGAGAGGCATTTGTACAATGTGAGATAATGTACTTTAAGGTCAGTGATTGGAAAAGTCTGAAATAATGAGCGTTCCTATTAAAACTGTCCAGATCACTGATCTCGTGTGTGTGTGTGTGTGCTCGTTATTTTATCTTATGAAGCACACACAATACATAAGTGCATGTGTGTTTTGTTTATGTTTGTAAATATAATTTTCTATTCCAAACAGCAACAATTAAAATTATTAGAAGTTATATTGAAGTCAATTTGCATGCTAGCTTGATACTTGAATGTTGATAATGTTTACTGCATTGGTTCTGTGGTGTGTTTTTGTGCGTATGTGTGTGTGTGTGTGTGTGTGTGTGTGTGTGTGTACTGGAGGGGTTGTATTAATTAGGGTCCCTTCGCTTGGCTCTATCTGAAATGGCAGCCCTTTAATGCCCCCACGGGACAAAAATAAAAACCCAGAGTAATTGAAACTGTAAAGGATGGGGGGCTCGTTAATCAGTCATAAAATTTAGATTCCCAGGAGGGATGTGTCTAACTGAAGCAGACACGCACACACACATATGGACTCACACACAAACAAATGCCTATGAGGCTTTCGTAGTAATAGGTGCAGAGGCATGCTTTAACATGTTTCGCAGTGATTGTTTTAGGGTGTTGATTGCAGGTGGTTACATCACTCTCTGGAGATTTTCGCGACATGTTTCGTAAAGCGTGTGTATTTTTGGATTCCTCTGAGGCATGACAGTATATGTTCCAAATGCAGTAAACTAACCTTGTTTTTTTCTCATGTCTAAATATAAATATGTACCTTTGTGTGTGTAACTTTTTAAGTTCTTGACAGACTCCGGACAGACAAAGAGAGCGGTGTTGGACATTTTAGTCTCAATATCAAGTCAAAACTGCTTGATTAGATGCTAATTGTACCTTGTAAATACAATTGTTTCACTCTGAGCCCTGGAAATGTCATAGCAGTCAGCCAGTCACATTGGACATTACAATTTTGATTTCATGTTTTATTTGGTGGCCCAACTGAGGTAAACAGCTTTCATCATACATCTGACAAATTAACAAACTTATCGCTGGTAGAATTTGTTCTGATTGTAAAAATATATTTATATCTATTAGATAGTCAGTATGTTTTATTTCTTGACTTCAGAGGGCTAACTGGTTCGGTCCAGACTGAATATAGTAAAGCTGCAGTCTGTAGCTTTTTTTGGGTTAAAAATGATCCAAAATACATTTTTGAGAATAATAACCAGCCAGTGTTCAAAACTATCTGCTTCTTTAGCTCGATTCAAAATGGTAAAAATGTTTTTAACTCCAGTGGTACTGGTGGATTTCCACGAGAGATTCGAGCTTGTCTTTGCGTTATTACGTCACATAAAGAAGGAGTCTCGGCTAGTAGGCTAAATTGCGTGTAAGGATGCTGGAGGTGGAGATTTATTGCCTTTTCTCACAGCACTCGATATAATTAAACATCAATTTAAACCTGGATCCAGAAAGGTTCAAACGACAATCACCAGTGATTCACCCTCTGTAAAATGCTCTACAATCGGTGGAAGTAATCCAGCTTCCGTCATGCACTGCCATGCATAGAGCCCATTTGCACGGTTTTGCGTGATGTGATAACTTATAAGTGATTGTTAGATTTAATCAGCGTGATGTCAGAACCAGAACAAAAGTGGATGTTACTTACTTGCTCAGATGACATTTTCCAGTGAAAATTATTATGTTGGTCATACTTCAAAAAGGATAATCTGTGATTCTGAATGCCAGTATCCACACCGGTGCGGTGTCTGACAGCTGCACTCTCCTCAAACATTGTGTTCATCCACGCTATCGAGGGTGTTGAAGTACAACTCACGTAAAGTTGAAAATTCTGCGAATGACTGCAATTGCAGATTATGAACAGAGATGGCGAGAAAGATTAAAAACGATGGACGGCAGCTTTAAGCAGTTGTTGTTGTTTTTTTGAGTGGATTTGGCATCCGTTTTCTCTCACCTCTGTGGCTCTCCTTGGTGGATGGGCTGCATGAGTCCATTGTTTTGTTTGATTGTTTTCTCTGAAGATGTGGTAAGCCAATCTGAAAATGGATTGGAAATGGGAGAACAGCTAAGCTGATGTGATGCCTAAAGATTAGTTCATGTTATTCCCAAGCTAAAAGATGTATATCATTAGCAGTAAGTGACATGTTTGTAAATGTGTTTCTGTTTTTTCTAATGTACATGTGCATATGATATTTAAAGAAGACCAAAAATCAGCTATCTGCATGGTTTTGACATATAAAATCACAACGTGTCTGAATTTTAACAGTCATTGAATAAGTGGACCTGGAAAGCAAACACAAAAGGTTTTTTAAAAATCACTTTGCTTTAGCTTTTAAATGAGTATATTTGAAATAATAGCATGCTTATTGACTGTAAAAAAATAGTGTGCCTCCAGTATATGAGTGACATTCATTAATTGCACATAATGTGCCTGTGTGTGTTTGTGAAGTAAAGAGAAAGATGGCATTTAGCTTCTGTCTCCGAGCTAGAGAATCGGATTACATTTAAATTAAAATAAGTAAGAATTTTTTATGCTCAAGGTCTACAATTTTCACTTGCCAAGTGCCAAATGCAAGAAAAAAATGGCTTTGCCAAACAAATAAAATTACTTGGCAGTGGGTGGTATATATTAAATGAGGAAATATTCTTCACATTAAAATGAAACGAATGCGGAAGCCCTGAAACGCAACATAAAAAAAAAATCTGTAAAAACTATTTTTACTCACTAAAGTGAAGTTTCAGCAATATACAGTATTAAATGCAGTGTAAAGTTTAATTGTGTTTTAAGAAATATTATTGTTTCAGAGTTCAGAGTACTCATAAATATTGTTTTTATAAACTTAAATGAATTGAGGCGATCAGTTTCCTCAAATGAAATGAGTTAGCTTAACTTGTTGGGTTTTACAGTGATAGCACATCGAGATTAAAGTCGAAACATTTCGAGAGTACGAGAATACAGTCTTCTGTTGAAGTTGTGTGTGTGCACACTTTTCAGACTGGATGGAGAAATCCAGCTTTATGAATAAATGAATGCATGCATGAATGAATGAATGAATGAATGAGGCATTTATATAGCACTTTCATACACTCAAGCGCTTTACAATCATATCAGAGAATCTCTCCTCAACTGCTTACCTACAATTACCTAGTACATCACCTTTGGATGGACAGTATTGTGCCATAATACAATATTGTCTCATGGTTTCCTTTTTATAGCTGGAAAATAGTCACATTTCATTGTCATTGGCAGATTTGGCACATATACAAAAATCTTGAATTTCAGATGTAAAATTCCACACACTGTCGTACAGCACTTGATGAATGGATGTAGTTCATTTGTATCTATGTGTATTTTTACCTGCAATTAATTTCTTAAGGTCAGTAAAATTATCTGTTTTTGTCTTCTCTCTCTCTCTTCAGCTGTTAGCTCAGGTGCTGCTGTTCTTATGCATAAACACTGCAGGGATGTTTATCAGCTACCTGTCAGACCGCGCCCAGCGACAGGCCTTTCTGGAGACACGCAGGTGCATCGAGGCACGTCTCCGCCTAGAGACGGAGAACCAGCGACAGGTTAGTTTTCGCAAACTTCAGTTTCCTTCACACACCATGACACATGCAAATGGGTTTGTGTCCAAAGTGTTTCAGGAAGTTTCCAGGAAGTCTACGTATTTGTGCACTAAACAAAATATTTACTTATACTAATATTAATATACTGTGTGTGTGTGAGTGTATATATATATATATATATATAATCATGATTTGGTCATATATAATTGGTCAATTAACAAAATTGTCACCTCCAGATTCTTCTGGCGGGTTTATTTATTTTTAATGATTTTGAAACAAGTCTTGTATGCTTACAAAGGCTGCATTTATTTGAGCAAAAATATTATTAACTAATATTATTGAAATATTAATAAATAACTGTTTTCTTTAAAAAAAAACAGATAACTGATCAATAATAAATTAAATAAATAAACTAATAAATAATTAAATAAATCTAAAATTGATTTATTTATTTATTTTTTGCATTACTCTAGTCTTCAGTGTCACATGATCCTTCAGAAATCATTTGAAAATGCTGATTTGGTGCTCAAGAAACATTTATTCAATATTGAAAAAAAACCTATTCTAATATTTTTGTGGAAATCACGATGTTTTCAGGATTTTTTGAACTTATTATAAATGTTTTTACTGTCACCTTTGCTCAATTTAACATCTCCTCGCTGAATACTTAATTAATTTATTTCTTTTTTTTTTTAAAAAAACGGACCTCAAACTTTTAAAAGCGTACCTGCAAGTGCACACACACACTCACGTGCATACGTTATGTTGTTGCTACTGTATATCACACTCCTTTTCCAGCAATGTGTCCCAGTGGGAGAGAGTAATTGATTTGATGAGAACAGCGTCTCATGGGGACAGAAGGCTATAGTGTAGAAAGGTTTTGAGACTCCTTAGGGAATCTCACTCCATCTCCTCCCCCATCTCTTGCTCTGAGAGCTCTCTGGCTGTTTGCTGAAGTGGGTTTTATTTGCCAGTCAAGTGGAGCCCATGCTGGTACTAGTGTGTGTGTGAGTGTGTGAGTGTGCTTACTCTTCGTTTGTACGTCCATCTATCCATATTTCCCCTGCTTTTAGGCCAGCCAGTGGTGAGCACAAACCTTTGGCTTGTTTAATTCATATTTGCAGTACAAGCTCTTTATCCATGCAGCGACACAAAAGACAATTAAAGCTGAGGTGTGTAATTTTTCCGATTTGAAAATACTTTCTCCTACCTCAGCTGAGGCAAGGCAGATGCAAGTAAAATTTCCCCTGAAAAGTGTAAACGCTCTGATTCTGTTTGTTTAAGCATCTAACTAGCCCACGGTGCAATATTGGTTCAACCGACTGCTTGGGTTTAGGGTGCGACCTAGGGAAGACTTCGTACTCTTTGGGAAAAACATTATTTTCAATTGCTTTTGGTGATGCAGAAATTACAAACTATGGCTTTAATATACTGTATATGGCAGATATATGTCTCTTTCAGTGTTTTTTGGTAAAGCATTCAGACTCTTTTATATTTAGCCCTGTGAGCCGGACGCTTGGGGATATTTGATTGACTGGTGAACCATTAAGGAAACTATAGTGGTTAAAAAATGACTTGAAGCTGTAATTGCAGTAAAAGGAAACTGTATCATATAATAATACTCGGGGTTAAATAATACTGCAAAACAGTCATTGTGAAATTCTACCCTATCATTTGTAATGTAATGTGTAAAGGTTGGACTGGTGAGCTTGTTAAATTGGTAAACTGGTTGAAACTCTTTTTTTTTACGTGTAAATGTCAGTGGCTAATTGATTTAAATCTGTTTAATAAAGTGCTTTACCCACACTGCACCTGTTAGGAACGTCTGGTGTTGTCGGTGCTGCCACGCTTTGTAGTGCTGGAGATGATTAACGACATGACCAACGTGGAGGACGAGAACCTACAGCACCAGTTTCACCGTATCTACATTCACCGCTATGAGAACGTGAGGTAATTTTTTCCATTTTGTTGCAGTCTTTGTGAAAAGAATAGAAGAGAATCAAATGGAATTGAATCAGTCATCGGCCATTAGGGCTCAGTCGCCCACCATTACGGCTCAGTCACCCACCGTTATGGCTCAGTCATCCTTGATTATAGCTGAGTCACTCTCTTTTATAACCCAAACAAGTACCACGGTCGGTCACGGTATGAGCACCAAACTGGCTCTGACTGGTCCCAAAAAAATGGCCGAATCAAGCCAAACTGAAGCCATTTGACCATTTTCACTGGCTTAAATCAGGTTTAAATGTTAAATATTCCCTTAATTAAAAAAGCTGTATTTTTAACAGCTGTTACTTCTGTCTTCAGTGTCACATTTTGATTTGATATGGTGCTCAAGAAACATTTCTTATTTTTATCAAAGTTGAACACCATATCTATACTGTCACTTTTGATCAATTTGATGCAATTCATTTAAAGAAACACGCAAATCTTACTGACCCCAAACATTTTAATGGCAGTGTTGCTTGCAGAGCTAGTATTTTAAAACTTATTAGTACAATTCTCTTGTATATTTATCAAGTTTTGCCTATTTTCTAAGATTAAAATAATGCAATCAGCCCGTTTTCTGATCTGTTTGCATGTGTGTTTTATGCAGTATTCTCTTTGCTGATGTGAAGGGCTTCACCAATCTTTCCACCACACTCTCCGCTCAGGAACTTGTTCGGATGCTCAACGAACTCTTCGCACGCTTTGACCGACTGGCACACGTGAGTGACCTAACACACATACACGACAATGCACACAAATGTAAGCCACCACCATTCAGGGGAGATAGCAACTTGTAATAGTCCTTGAAATAGCATTGGCAATGAATTAAGGCATGTTGTTATTTGCCTTATATCTCCCAGCATCACAATTATCCTCTGGCTTATGTGTATTTGATATTGTTTGTTTGATATATGAACTGTTAGCACCAGTGGTTCTAGCAGGTCACCTTAACATTGAAGTAAATTAGTACATTTAGGTTGAGGAGGTATTCTGTTTGGGTGTGTTACACATTTCTCATGTTTGCGGTGCCTTTATTTCAGATAATTTAATTTGGATACGTACATAGAACATAATTTGAATGGAAAATATAGTGGAAAGGTATTGTAACCCTATTAAAAGACCAAAAGGTTAGAGACCAAATCCTTTATCGAGCCATTTCAGAAACTGTGAGAAAAGAGGTGATGTGCAATGAATATTGTGAGAAAATTAAACTGTTTTTTTGACCTTGGGTGCATGTAAACCCAACACAATCTCATAGCAATTTGTAACTATTTTACATTATGCTTAATTGGTGGCTAATTCGTAAATCTGAATGATCTGTACAATCTAACGTCTGTTTAAAGCCCAGTGATGGGTAAGTTTAGGGGTGGATTATTGCTGGTCCTTCATAATGACTTTCCTTTAAAACTCTTAAAACTCGTTTTTGTATGATTCATATCGTACAAATTCATCACGATATCGCCACCTCATAAAATAGTTATGTTTTCCCATGAGATCAGGTTGGTAAACCTGTTGATTGAAATCTCCAAAACAAAATAAGGAACCTATAAAAGCACCATTGGGGCAGTTTAATCAACACAGTCTTTTGTAATATATAATTATTTAAAGCATAGAAATGGAGGGAAATACTCAACACTGTTTGAAAAAGACGTTTGTCAGACTTAATGGAAGTCAAACAGCATTTTCTATTCTGTTCTGTTGACTAACTTCAGAAGATTTGAATATTTGAATAGACATTCCTTCAGGTTTGAGCGATCGTTTCGCTTGATAAGACCCTTATTCATCGTCAGGAATAGTTTAAAGCCCTTTGAACAGTTTGCAGTTTGTACTGAAACTGTCTTTTAGACCTTGAACCGTTTGGTTCTCATTGAAGTCCATTATATAGAGAAAAATCCTGCATGTTTTCATCAAAAACGTCTCGGTTACGGATGTAACCCTCGTTCCCTGAGTAGGGAACGGAGACGTTACGTCAAGGAGTGACGGAGAATGGGGGTTTCGCATAG
>JAOTRC010000018.1:3098845-3114298 GCA_027497675.1 Cyprinella lutrensis | reverse complement strand
AAACAAAGACACCTACATCTTGGATGCCCTTGAGGTAAGCTAAAACATATCAAAATTAATTTCAAAGTGAACTATCCTTTTAAATGTACAATCCAAAAGTCAATGGAGAAAAAAAAGAAGAAGAATACAATACATTGTTGCTCTGCCTGCCCCCGTTTTTGCCTTCAAACATTCTTTTGTTGATGGAAGAAGTTCCTTGTTTTAAGAGGTTTCCACAAGATTAATTTTATTATTCTTATTGTGTTTCTGTTGGATAGACAGTAAAAACTTTTGAGGTTTTTATGTTCAAACTTCATCTAAAGTGGTAAAGGCAAGTATATAAAGTATTTTTCCCAGCCCCATATAACATTACATAACATTCAAAACAAACAGAAAGGTTCAAAGCTTTGTATATGTTTACACACATTATGTTAATCTGTTCCCAGACTATGGATGAATGCTTTTGTTTTTGACCAAGTCTACAGTATGTGGTTCAGTTTCAGACACATTTTGAGTCAGTAGGCTCCTCCACAGAATGCTATTCTCCAGTTTCAGAAAGTTCCAGTTTCAGTTTCCTGTTTGTGTCTTCCGGCACTTTCTTACAATCTTCCCAAAAATTCCCAAAATGTTTCATGCCTAAACTGATCCAGACTGAACGTCTGAAGTTCCCTGACAGGAAGCCGAGCATGCATTTGACATTTCTACTGAATCGTTGGCGTTAAGAACCTAGCACTTAAACCTACACGCTTAGCGGTCAACACGCGCTGCCAATTTTTTAAAAACTTTCACTTATGGATATACATTTTCAGACACTGTATAGCTGATGACTATATCAGGATACATACATAGTGCATGACAGATTTTCCCACATTGACTGGCTTATGCGGATTTTCCATTGCCATAGCCATAAAAGAGTCTCAATGGTTTGTAGGTCTTGATCATGTTATTCCCCAGTTATAAAACAGTGTAATCTCGACCACATCTGATATTAATGGCCTAATATAGTTTTAACAGTTCAGAAGCTGATAGTTTAATTCAACAGTCCTTTAAAAGCATGTTTGGGAATGTATAATCCATAATGTGTTCCTACAGAATGTTTCCAAACAAATTGACCTCAAAGGATTAATGGTTTGGGGCCTATTTAATGGCATACGACTTGGAACTTCATTGGTTTAAGTCTTGTAAAGGGTGACATCAACTTCATAAACTAATGTTTTGGATCAGGGCTGAATTGAAGCCATGTGGTCTTTTTAAAAATATATATATTTTTTTTACTTAATTTCCAAAGCCACCAAACGGCAGTACAGAAGCAAAGACTAGGCTGATTAGAATGCAGTCCTGGTGAATGCTTCACTGAGTTTATAAAGTCCATCCCTGCATGAAACACAGACATAGTGGAGAAAAGATCACCACACACAGACCTAACATTGATTGAAATGTCATTGGACAGTCACGATGGTGCATTCATCCGTTAGAGCAGGGATAAGTTTAATACTTAAACATTTTCTAATGTTAACCTTAATCCTATTAGGGAACATTCACACTCATACCAGTATGCCAGTGACCGCTAGGGATTCAACAAAGTTCAAGTGAGTTTAACTTAATTTAAGAGTCAAACATGCAAATTCAAAACGGTTTAAGAAAACACACAAAACACATCTTTAAAAAAAGACAGTCTCACTCATGGTTCAGTGAACAATAACTTGTTTTCAAAAAGCTAGCTATCACTGTTCAGCTTCAAAAACAAAAATTCAATTGAGACTTTTTTTTGCGTTTGGCGAGAGGTCCTTACAGATCATAAGAACCTCATTCTGCTGGACTTGTTTAACATTTTCAACACTTTAAATCATCAGATCTTCTTGTCTGCCATCTCTACAATTGTTATCACAGCATGCGGCTGGGCTGAGTCTCAACTCACAGGTAAATCCTTCAAGGTTTTGTGTAAGGAAGAGATGTCTAAGTCACTTCAGTCAATGGAGTACCTCAGGTATCTATACTTGGCCCCCTCCTTTTCTCAATGTACACAACGTGACTAGGTCCTTTTACCCAACACTTGAATTTTCCTACCTCTGCTACACAGACAAGTTCAACATCTTATCCCAGCCAGTGGATTGCAATATTGCCTACCATAGATTGCCAGAACACCACCTCTAACTGAGATCTCCTTGCTTTCCCAACCAGCTTAGCAATTCATCATAACATCGATAATGGCACTCAGGTAAAGAATGCACTTGGAAGAAGTGTTTGACGAAAATCTAAACTTCAAAACTAGGCTGCTGTCATATCTTGATAGAAAACACTGCATTGCTCTTTTACCTGACCTTTCTGAAAGCATAAGCAAACCTAAATTTGGTGGCACGTTTTGTCTTAAATTAATCCAAGAGAGCTCATATTACACCTGTTTTCATTTTACTTCACTAGTGTCACAGATTGGTGTAGAAAAGGAAAGTGAGGACTCAATACCAGAGAATGAATATTTAATAAAAATAGAAAAGTCCAGGTTCAAACTGAAAATAAAAGAAGGCAAAGAGATAATCAGGTCTAAAGGCAGGAACACTAGGAAACATAATATAATGAATCAGCACAGGACTGCAAAGTCAGGGAGACTAAATAGGGAAGGTAACGAACAGGGCAGGTGGGGAAGATTCAAAATTATCAGGTAACAAGATGGGAGGGGCTAGACGATTAACAGGAGATCACATGGCACCATGTCAGAGCTCTGTCACCAAACTAAGAATTGAACCAGACAGACAGTGACAGAACCCTGACAACTGGCCATCCAACCCAATCTCACGAGAATTTGTATGAATTTTACGAGGTGGCTAATTCGTAACAATTCGTACGACCTCACTCGTACGAATTAGTACGTTTTTGCTAAATCGTACACATTTTACGAATTGGCCAATTCGTATGAATTCATACGAATGACCTACCCCTGACCCCGCGCCTAAACCTACCCATCACGTGGGTTTGGACAAATCGTACGAATTCGTACGAGTGAGGTTGTATGAATTAGTACGAATTAGCCACTTTTTAATCACTCAAATGAATTCGTAAGAATTGGTCGTGAGATAGTGTAGGGCCATCAAGTTCAATGTCTGCTACAGACTGTGTGATTTCGGCAATCCGATCATATCATTACAAATCACACTGTACGACACTGATCTAATAAACTTGACATGTATGTAGACTGTACAAAGATGACACCTATTGAATCGTAGGCTATGACGTAAATTAATATAGAAGAATAAAATGTAATCACTATGCGCTAGTGGTAAACAAAAAGAACAAGATGAATCGCACTTCGGCAATTGTGTTTTTTATACGTGTTGAAAAAAGAGGGGGAAGCTAAAGAGGAGAATATGGACCCAGTCATGACTAGGTAAAGAAGCATGGCAATTTTGCAAATGGAGCTTGAGGTAAACAGCTTTAAGTTTTAGCGCCATGTTGCATTAATACGCCATTTCAGTTTGCATTTTTATTGGCTAGTCAGTAGACGTACAGTAGGTCGTACCAGCAAACAGATTTCTTGGCTATCTTTGGTCCCAAGACCATGACGCCATGGCCATCTTTGAACTTCTCTCATTGTACGACGTAGGACCACTGTTTTAGGCAGTAGCACCTCATTGCAGTACGCAAGGTCCAGGGGGCGGGGTTGGATCCAGATCTAAAGGATGGAGATGGGTAGGATTAGGGGTGAGGTTAGGGATCAGGAAGTGGAGGTGGGTAGGATTTGGTGTGGGGTTAGGCATCAGGGGGCGGAGATGGGTAGGATTAGGGGTGGGGTAGGTTTAGGTATATGTGAGGTGGGAGAACTTAGATCTGGATCGAACTCCTCCCCCTGGATTTCGTGTTCTGCAGTGAGGACCATCTCGTTTTAGGAGCCATGACCACGTAAGTCTCCATGATTGGTCATATTTAATCTGGGACATCCTAAAATCGTACAATGTGTACCGGCCATAAGATGATGACATTCAGAACAATCACTGGATGTGCATCAAATAGAATATTTGATGGGCTTTGATTTGATTGTGTCATGTAGTATTTTTCTTTTCAGTGTGGACTGACATTGACACCTAAGATGTAAATGATTCATTGATGAAGAAAACAAAAATCTCACATTCTCAGTCATTAATTTGACTGATGTTTGGAAAACTTGGACATTTGGAAAAATGTAAGCTATATGGTGTGAAATCACACAACAGAATTAGGAAAGTTTCCGTAATTCTGCGGTGTTGTGGTGGTGTCTCCGATTTTTTTTGTTAATCCATCCGTGAGACACAGGCAGTTCGGCCGCCACGCATGACAGCAAGACGCTTATTTAAACATGAAAAAAAAAATCCAGACACCAACATAGACTTCTTACAACATTTGCCTGAGAGAAGAAATGAAAAACATTTCACTTCTCAGATGAATGGTGGTTTAATGCTGCATGTCTTAACACATATGTTCTCAAGATGATGTTTCTAGATGACAACCTTTGATTAGTATGTCTGATGTACTTTATTTCCCCATTTATTTGCACCTTTAAAGTCCCGTTAACTTTTTTTATCTTCACTTACATAAGTTGGTAGAAGGATTCTTATATAGAATGATGTTTCAAGTATATAAGCTGCCTGTCAATCAAAAGCACTGATATTCAGTCTCTTAATTGCTGCCCTGAGGTATGCCTCTCAATATCTTTGCAAATCATGAACACTAACTATCACTTTCAGTAGCTTATTTATGTTCATGTGCTGCTCGTGAATAATTGTCTAGAAGTAAGGGAATGCAAAATTGTCTTGTCTCCTGAACATACAATAGTCAAAGACTACCTAATCGAATAACACAGGAGGCACAATACTTTTAAAAAATTGCAAATTCTGAGCATCTGACTTGCTTGCTACAATCAGACTGTGAATCATGATACAGACTGATGGGAAATTCATGTGATTTTGGTATGACACACCATCTCCCTACTTAAAATAAACTGTAAAATGTTTTTCTTCCTTTTAACGTAAAAAAACACGGATGTATACATAAATCTCACTCAACTTAAACCGTGAAACTATTTTATCATTTATTAGTTACTACTGAAATATGAATCCTAAATCAATAGTCATAGTGGCTAACAAACACTGCCAAATATAAACTTCTAATAAATTACAACAAACTGCTCCTTTGGTGATTTTCTGTGACACACTGTTCCCTACCAAAATTTGAACTGATTACACACTTAACACTTCATTCTGCTTTACAACAAGAGACATTAAACCCACTTAATTAAAGCTATCAAATATTTATTTGCCCTGTTTTATTATACAATAACAATTATAGTGGACATTGAGTCTTTCCATGGCATGTGCATAATATGTTAGTAATAATAATAAGCATGACAACATTGTATCAAGGATCCTAAGAGCAATGCAGGATATTGGTTTTATTTTTTCTGCTTGTCATCCATGGCTGTGAATGTTTGCATTGCCTGGCCATGTAAACCACAGGAAGAGTGGGAGAATAAAGGTGGGACAGCAGTGGTAAACCTCATGACATCACAAGCTTCACAGCCATTGGCTGTTTCCTGAAGGAACAGGGTTTAAAAGCCAATCCAGCAGCCATCTCTCAACATCAAAACATTGCAAGATCTCATCTGATCAACAGGACCTCAGTCTATCCTCTGACAGTCAAAGGACTTCACATTTCTCAAAGAGAAAGAGGTAAGTCACAATTAAGCAATTCATTTGTTTTTATTCTAGGATGTTGAGGTTTAAAACCAATTATTGTCCAAGGATTCAGTGTGCAGATGTTGGAAGAAGCCTGAGTTTTATATGGAATGTATTTACTTGCTTAAAAATTCTTAGGACTTAGTTTGGGATCATAGCTACAGTGCAGCCTATTTTAACCTTAAACTATTTCAATGCAATCCTGCTCTAAGCGAAAAATAAAAATGCATTTTTTCTTTAGCCTCAATGTAAGAACAAGACTGAAGTTATGAAGACTTTTAATGATTCCGACCACAGTTTATTATAGGCACAGATGATTAACATGAACTTGACAGACGAAAGAGGAAGTTGCGGCTATGGCACATAAAGGCCTCACTAATTTGTCAACTGAGTCATTTATTCCAGCGACACAACCACTAAATTAAAGTTCCATACAAAAGAATAATAATACTGGCTGACTGACAATTGCCACCATTACTTCTGCCGGCAGTCTCAACAGAACGCTTCCACGCTCAGTGTTCTGTTCTGCACTTCACATTTCCTTTGACGCCACAAAGTTTAGTCCTTGGCTCGCAGCAACAAAGATTCTAATGAGAAAGTCTGGAGCCAGAGGCGTGCTATATCTTGGGATTGTGGCTGCTACATAGTCTACATATAACTTCTGGAATTATACACCAGAGGGAGATCATTATAGGTATCGCCAAGCACACGCTACCTCAACTTGTACTTTATGCAATGCAGTTGTAGCTGAAAATAAATGAGATGTTTCATGGCGAGGAAGTTCTTTGGCATTTACCAACGTGATTCTGAGTGCCCTTAAAAGGCATGCTTCCTTCCGAGTCAGTTTGCCTTGCCTTCCGAGTCAGGAAATACCAAAAAAAACCCATTCTTGAGGGAGTTTATGGCTAGAACATTCAAGTAAAACAGAACAGGCGATCCTCTGGTGTATGTAATACATGTCTTATTACCCTGCACTAGTTGGCGTTAACTTTTTAATGGCCTTTGTAACATACTTACATTTATAAGTTCAAAATTGACGTTCATTGCAACTGTGCAACTCTGTTTTTCTCCCTTTTTAGAGTATTTTGCACAAAAATGAAGACTGTTATCGTTTTAACGCTCCTCATCGCCACAGTCTTCTGCCATCCTGTAAGTCCATTTTAATTGTGAAACCTGGGCTTTAAAAACACTATGATTCTTTAAATATTAATATTAAGTAAATGCACTTTTTTTTTCTCAGGTCAAGCGCTCAGCCAGCAGTTCAGAGAGCTCAGAAGAAATGATAGCTGTTCAACGGGCAAGTATCTTATTTGATATTGTCAAAAATTAACATGGAGTTGAAATGAATAATTTGTATATACACTATTCTGCTATTTTAACAAAACATCTGTCCTATGCAGCCACCTCCTATTCTAAAAGCTGCTGCTGATATGTTCCAGGCAGAACCTACACAGGTAAAACCCATCCTCTATAGCCTTTAAAACGTCTATAAGAGAAAGGTTAACCCTTAAAATTCTGTTGTTTATTCACCCTTGTGCCATTTCTTTCTTTTGTGGAACACAAAATTTGAAATTTGAGTAATATCGTCAAAACGTACAGAGGCTGTCAAGCTGAGAAATTACCCCCAAAAAAAAAACTACAAAAAATGACCAATTTGTTCTTTTGAGTCAGACCTTATTAAAGAGTTGGTTGATTCAGTTCAATGACTCGTTGACTAACTGATACGGTTGCAGTGGTTAAGAGCTCGCTGTTCCTCACAAAATCAATATTGTACGATACTTTATGGTGCTATTGCATTGCCAGCGCATGGACTAATACACAAAAATGATCCACTGAAGAAAGAAAGTCAGGTTTGTATGGGTGAATAAATGATGGGTGAACTATCGGAAAATGAGTGAACTATACTAAACCTCAAAGTACTGACATAAACTAAAACCTTCGAGCTATTTCAATTCTAGGATGTGGTAATTAGCACATACATGAGCAATACAGTGTTGTTTTATTTACGGCAAGGCGTTTGGTTGTGTTTCAGACCACACCAGCAGATTCCAATGAAAGCACAGACAGTGAAGATGACACTGAGGTGAATGAAGACTCCTCTGACCACATCACACGTCACTGTTCCCACAATAGCCAATAAAAGACAACAGGCTCTAAAAACACCATTCTGTTGGTCTAGACGCACTGTAAGTGACCCTGCTGCGAGTCTCAATATTGTTTTTTTGCATTTGCAGGAGGAAGAGGAGGAATCTAAAACAGATGAGGACGAGGAGAACGTGAGTCACTAAATTACTTAAGTTTTCTGTCATGTAGAACCATTGTACCCACTGGGATGTCCCAGTGAATGAGAACATAGTTGATGTTTAAAGCACGATTATGAGAGGATTTTGGAACAATGAGATTTCACAATGTGCTACCCAGCATGACTCCGCAAAAATATATAATCCACCATGATAGCAAGAAAACAAAATAATTTTGTATTGTCAGTTATACTGTGCATTAACATGTGTTGTCCATTTAGGAGACTGACTCCAGTGAGAGTAATTCTGGGGAAACTCAGAGCACCGTCGTCCCATCCACAGTCGAGCCCTCGCTGGACCCCATTATCCACACAGGCCGGGGAGACAACATAGGCTACCCAAGCGACTACAAAAAAAGCATCGTTTATGTGGACGCAAACAACTTTGAAAAACTACCTTCCCCATACAAGTCCTACAGCAGTGACAAGTTAGGCGGTTTGACATTTGTGAGCAAGAAGTCGTCTGCCTATTACGATCAGAGCTTCAATGACGTGGAGAAAGAGATTCAACTGCACAAGGTAAATATAAAGGTTACTTTATGTTTGGGAAAAAGTGCCCATTCACAGGGTGGACAAGTAATAGAAAAGAAAAACATATATTTACAGCAGAACAAATATAAAGTAAGTACTGTGGCAGAACCATCCTAAAATGATCTCTCACAGTTTATAGTGTTGGAAATTCCAATTCATTCGATTGAATCAGTTCATTAGGGCGATTCCTTTAAATGAACAAGCTAACAAAAATGATTCACCAGTTAGTTATGCAAATTAGAGTTTTGTTGAAGTTTGATACTTCGTCATCCCAATCGTCAACCTACTTGAGTTTGTTAAATTTTTTAAAAACTGTCACTGTTTTTGAATGAGCAAAATTACGGCTCTAATTAAATGATAAATGATGTCATTGGATAGTCAGGTATTTGTTAACATATTGCCCCCCTAAATACCTAGTTAGCTTAAACAACAAATGGCTACTTTTTCAAAGCTTTAGCTTGACTGTAGTTTATCTTCTTAAAATTTCGACTAGCCTGTTACACTTTTAAATTAGCCAATAGCTTCCCCAACGCTAATTAAAGTTGGCATGAAACGGAAAGTTGTGATAGTCTTTTCTTCCCTATTGTGATGTATATCCGTATATAGGGTATGTCCATATATATATCCGAGCGAAATTTGCTCTTAAACAAGACAAATGTTGGGCGGGACTTGATGTTGTCCAGGGGAATTGATTGGATGGTTGTGGTTTGCTATTGGTGGAAGTGAGTAACAGGTTGCTCCGCCCTCTAGACAGTAAATACATCATCATAGAAGAGAAAATGTTGCTGCAAGAATATCATGAGGGCCTATACATTTAAAATTATGTTGTGTATGAAATAAATAATTTATAATAAGTAGCCTGAAATATTCCATAAAAACAAGAATTGTCCATTTCAAACTATTTTTATACATCTTTTGACCATATGTCAACATCCGCCGTTTTAGGGTACCCTTTAACGTCGGTTAGATGACGTTATCGGATCCTAACCCTACCCCAGACCTAAACCTACCCAGTCACCTAACTGACGTTAAAAGTAAAGCGTCAGTTGTATGACGGCCCGGGATCGTCAACTAACCGACGTTTAAGGGTATCCTAAAAAGGCGGATGTTGACGTAGGGTCAAAAGACATCCCAAGACGTCAGTTATATGACGACTTGGGATGAGACTGTGTTATCCTGTACCATTTATGCAACAGACATGAATGATTCCTCAAATTAACAACTGAATAATCTAACAAAACGGGAATTACTTTTGTTTCTCAGGCTCTGCAGGTGCATGATCTTCTGGAGGAGGACAGCAGCACCCCCGAGATGGAGAACATGGAGCCAGGAGACCGACAGGCTGCTCTGGGAAGCCAAGAGATCGTCCCCGCCGGCAACCAAGAGCCAGATAGCGAGGGAGCAAGTGCCGGAGACTCCACCGACAGCGCCAGCGCAAGCGCAAGCCAGGAGAAAGAAGGGGAGTCGGATAGCAGCGAGGAGACCACAGCCACCCCCGGAGCTGCAGACAGCGATAGTGACTCCTCACAGAGCACAGAAAGCCAGGAGAGCGATTCGGATGAGCAGAACACACAGACCACCGAGGCTTCCATCATAAACGCAAAGTAATCGCAGTCAAGCCCAGTCGACACAAACGAATGCAAATGTATTAATTGTATGGTGCTTGGTGACTCACTCCACGTGGTGTTAGTGTGAGACCGACGACAAACGCAGAGCACAACGACACGGTTCATGCGAGTTCTTGAGCTGCTGCTATGCAGTTTCATCTCAACAATGTCTTCCTGTTCATTGCACAATTATTTACGAACCTAATGTAAATGTTATTTTGTACTGCTCTATGTAATGAATGATCATTAATGAATAAATTTTGTCCTATATCAGTCATGCAGTGTTTCTTAGTGCACGGAGAATACACAAAAGAAAGCAATGTCTAAATATTACCAAAGCTACCTTAGAAAAGAATTACAGATTAACATTAACAGACATTAATTTTATTCATTAACAGAAACGTATGACTTGGTCCAGTAACACCCAGGCAATAACCAAGCATCTTAGCCTGACTTTCCAAAAACCACCCTGAACACTTTATAAACCACATGTAAACTGTAGCCACTTTTGAAACATTTCCTTTGATAAATAACAGAAGGGGGTAAAAATAAATGCCTCTCTACTACAGTTACAACAATGTTTTGAACGATATGATATACATACATTACCAAACTTACGTGGAGAGATGTCAAACCCTCACTTGACTTCTAAAAATGATCACCCACAGCTCTGTTTTTCATGTGAAGGCTTCAGACACATATTTGTCAAACTTTGAAGTCTCTAGTGCTCTGTAATTATCCTGTTCTGAGATCGCAGTCTGGCCATTTCTTACAAAAAAAAAAATGAATACTATTCTAAATAAAATGTCTAATTCTTTAATTTGAGATTGGTGTTGACAAAGTAACAGCATGGCGCACATAACTTCTGCTCCGTTAATGTGACGTTCGTCTCAACGTACAGCAAGTTTAATTACACCTCTAATCACAGAGCCATCAAATCAAATCCCTTGACGTCTGTTAGTGTTCGCATGCAGACGCTTTCCATTTATATAATTAACCTAACAACAAAACACACATTTTGATTTAGGCATGAGGCTCAGATGTAAAAAAAGCAGCTCTTAACTCTGCAAACTGTTCAATGCTGAAAAATCTTAAATAAAAATTTGAGTAAATAATTATATATAGGTATTATTTATTAATATTTAGCATATTCTTCATATGCAAATCACTGAGGTACTATTAGTCTCAGACAGCTTACAGTTTGTTCATTGACTAATGCATATGACAAACAAAACTGTATCTTTCAATATCTGGCCATCACTGGCTGACCTTACGCAACGTCTGAGATGTGCGAATAAATACTGCGTCCCAGCAATGCGCTAAACTTGACCTTTCATTTCCATGTGTAACAATGATTAAGGGATATCACTATGACTGATCTCCCACTCACATAATATCTGACAAATACAACGAGGTCATGTACCGTAGGAAGATATTTTCTTTTCTTTTTTTTGTAACAAGCAAAGTGCTTCCGATACCAAATGCCCTTTTTATTGTCACTCAGCAGATGCAACTTTTGACTTTCAGCATAATCTTTAACCATGCTAAACGAATGCAATGGAGCACAGATGTAAAATGTTGAGATAAATTGAAGTTATTCTTCTAATACAATAGGAGGCAGTGTTGAGGTAATGCATTACAAGTAACGTGAGTTGTGTAATCAGATTACATTTTTAATGTAACTAATGAAGTAACACATAATCAAATACTTAACACTCAAGTTACATTGTTTCTCAGCTCTCCTGTTCCCAATGTTGAGAGAAATCTTGAGTAAGTGCAGAGGCGTTGTGTGTGCTGCATGTGTGAACATGATGGTTATTGTAGTTCAAGAGTAAACGAGAGCATTTACTCATCTCACGTGCACAAAAAAATAAATAAATAGATTCGCATTACTTTTAAAAGTTACTTTCCTTTTAAAAGCTACATTTGTGCAACTTCCGGGTCTGTACCAAAACTTTAAAAAAGCCTTGCAAAATGCCTTCAACACTCAGTGTGTAGTAATCCAAACAAGACGGTAAATCATTACCTTTAAAACGCATTATTTTTTTAAAAGCTAGGATGATGCTGGTAAAAACACCAACAAAATCCCATGTCATTTATACTAATGTGTAATTAACTATGTTAATACTACAACTACTGATAATACGAATAATTTTATAACACCATTATTTATTATTATTTCAATCAGTTACTGAAAAAGGTAAAAAGGTGAACTCGTATATTAACATGCTAATATTATTTTTTTTTCTTTAGACAAAGTACTACTAACCAATAATAATCCCAATGTAATTTTTTTTCTTACATTATAAAATAGTTTTCTTAAATGAAAAAACAAATGACACCATAATGTGGACATGCAATTTTAATCTTATTAGTTATATTACTCACATTAGTATCAAGACCTTCATCATCAACGCATAAGCATAGGTTATACTGTAGACTATAATCAGTTGTACACTGTTCTTTGTGTGTTTTGCATGAAAATATGATTAAACAGGAAGTTATTAGCAGTAATCATCAAGCCTTCCACATGTCGTGTAAGCACTGGTCATATTCTGCGTAACCCAGGTTGTGGTGTCTTCTGTCATTGGGGTTGTTGGTCTTGTAGTTGTAGGGCGTGTGCGTGGCACAATAACTTCATCAGAAGAATCAGATTCCCTTGATTTAGACTCATTTGATTCAGAGTTTGAATCCTCGCTGGAACTGGAGCTTGAGTCTGATGAATCAAATCTTCCACGCAAAGGAAACTGGAGATTTAAACAGTTGAAAAAAGTTTTATTATTAATAGTACTGTATGCTTTTGAAAGAGCAATAAAGTAAAGTATATATATATATATATTAGAATATCATAAAAAAAACTAAATTGTAAAAGAAAACAGATAACTGCTTACTGGTTTTGAAAAGACAGATGCAACAAAAAGCATCAGTAACATAGCCTGTGTTGACTTCATCCTACAAAACAAAAGCATTAACGAGATTGATGTGAAACATTTCTCGTTAAACATAATATTTTTTGCTCGTATTCAGTGATTAGCCTATTCAGTTACCAGTAATATACATTCAAAGCCATAAACGTATAGCATAACTCAAGAGATGAGCGAGTTACCTTGCGGTGATGTTCTCGTCCAGTTGTTGTAATGTCACAGTCTGTATTATTCTGGCATCTGTGAAAATGTGGCTTAAATACTGGATGGATGTGAATAAACCAGGGCTTGTTCCAGTTAATTCCCACGTAGATGACGTGACAATAAGTCAGCATTTGTGCAACTTCCGGGTCTGTACCAAAACTTTCAAAATGACTTGCAAAATCCCTTCAACACTCAGTGTGTAGTAATCCAAACAAGACGGTAAATCATGCGACGCCGCTGTCCCAATGCATTGTTTAGACAAATCACATTGTCTACGTGTTTGAATTGAATACGTGATTCACATCCTCAAATGTATTAAAACAATACATACATGATCATCATCATCGAAAGCCTGACATGAGCAAAACATTTTGTGGAAAAATATATACAAACGTTACAGATAGACATCAATACGTCCCCAATGTTACAGATATATGCACTGCAGTGAGGCTAATAGTCACATATTTATAGAAAAAAATATAGCTAAAATCCTGTGATTCCTTCACGCAATAGGGTTCAAAAGCAGACAGTTCATTTATCCAAAAAGCTTCTCTTCTCAAGAGCTATATGTTACCAACTTGGCCATACCCTCTCAAGACCAATAAACCTGAGAAGTAGATTGTTCTCTGTATAATGTTTAGCAATCGCCTTATCAAAGTTATTGTTTCAGATGGAGGCCTTATGTTTGATTCTCAACTTAAGGTTGCGTTTTGTTTGTCCGACATTCATCAAGCCACAAGGGCATATAAGCACATAAATGACATGGGTAGATTATAAGGAGTCTAGTGGTTTTTACAGAGTGTTTATTAGTCAATCAATATCATATTTTGTTCTATATCGTTCTTTGCTTACCTGTTGATTTCTACTGTGTCCTGGTTCATTCCGGTATAGTGTGTGTAACATACAATGGCAGTGGTCATCCCATTTTACGCAACCTGTTGTGGCAAAAACAGTTATTAACAAAACAGCATCACAGTAAGAGACATCAGATTCAGATTGTATTTTTAAAAGAAAGTTTTATTCTTTTAAAAGAGGCTTGTTCACACAAAAAGACTACCGCGACAGCTACCTCGCCATATAATATGAACAAATACCTAAATGACACAGAAAACAGCCTTCTTATATTCAAAGTCCCCTCTTCTGTAATTTTCCACTTACTTAGTAAAACCAGAAAATACAACAATACCTAACCTGGGTTTTACTGTCCCCACGCCTGTGAGGTCAAAAGACTAGATAATACAGTGGTTCTTCTGACCCCCCCTGGACTTAACAGTCTTCACTCCCGTGAGGTCAAAAGGCTTTATAATGCAGTGGTCTTTCTGACTCCCCGTCTTCCACGAGTACTATCAAGATCTATCCATGTCAAAAGTATCAAAAGGTTCTTTCAGGCCACATGTTTTGGTGTGTGTATGTGTGTTTGTTTGTTTCTGTCATGTGAATACAATCACATTCCAGGTGAGAAAAACACATGATTGAATTGGAAGGAGAAAAAAACAAACAAAAAACTCCATAATGTAAAAGAAAGAATAAAATATACATTTTTCCACAACAAACCATGGTGATTCGCATGTCAGTTTTGATGTTTATGTGTTGAATCTATGTTGATTATTGTTATACTTTGGTAAATACTGTGTGTATTTATTTGGCTAGGCAAAAATAAGTTATTGTTTTGATGTCAGCTTTATCAGCGATTATGGGTGACGTCACTTCTGTTTGTGTTTGAAGCAAGATCCCAAACAAACAACACCTCGTGGGAAATTTTTTTTGAATTCTCTTTTTTATGAGATTAATTGGCATAGAGCGTGGCTTGTTCCTTTTAGATTTTGTATTTCAAACAAAGTTAGGGAATTACATCTGAAAATATTACACAATATATATCCCACAAACTTGCGTATTTCTAAATTTAAACCTGTCACAAATCTTTGCAGTTTTTGTATGACAGAAGTAGAATCGTTACCTCATCTCTTTTATGATTGTTCATTCTGCATTACATTTTGGAAAAATGTTGAAAGTTACTTGTCTTTCAAAACAAAGAAAAAAATAACAATTGAAGGGAAACAGATTATTACATATTTTGATTGTAGAGATAGTAGTTTGTGTAATATTGTAAACATTTTTATTTTACTAGGCAAATTTCATATTCACAAAACTAAATTTTCTAAAGCAAAGCCATGTTTTAAATTTTTTCAAATAGAAATTGACATGTA
>JAOTRC010000018.1:3033586-3047144 GCA_027497675.1 Cyprinella lutrensis | reverse complement strand
TATAAAGATGATTGGAGACATGGTTTTATTTCGTTTACTTGCCACAGGATAGAAAACTGATAAAAAAAAATGTAGTTTAAAGGACAAAATGAATCCCAACAACTAAAGTAATGTACGTTAAATTAACTGAAGAGAGTGTCTGAAACAAACAAACGACAATAGTTACTTGTAAATACAAACTAGGCGTAGCCTACTTTTAATATAAATGGCCCATGTTTCTCCTTTAGCTATCTTTTAAAGTATCGGTAGCATATTAAAATAAATGTCATTAAAATGTCCTACCGCTTTCGAAAATTTATAATAAAAGCAAGACACTGACCTGCCAGTAAGGCGAAGACTGCCGTGCAGCAGATTAAACGCCTCAGGTCCATCACACCTGTTTGAGCCACGCGCGCCGGCGGGCCAATGACAATACTTTATAAGCGCTCAATCATGACGTCATGCAGGTTTTTGTTTACTGAGGTTTTTCACGTTAATACCCAATGTTGCCTTCAATAAATAATAATAATAATAATAATAATAATAATAGTGAAATAAAAAAATAAAAAATAAATCGTTTGTTTACCTGCACATTATTTAAAATTCCTACGTAATATTAATATTTTATCTATAATTGAACTTGTAGCAACAAAACATAAAAACGTTAGTCTAGTCAAAGTTTCAGAAATATAGTACAAAAACACAGAGTAACAAAATTAAATGTGTATTACTAAATAATATAATTTTATTGTGGGTAATTTCAAGATGCAATTTTGCCAAATTATGCAGAAGAGATTAAACTAATAGTTAGGCCTGGTTTCACAGACAGTGATTAAATTAAGCCAGGATTAGGCCCTAGTTCAATCAGTAAGAAAAAAAAAATAAAAAATAAAAAATAAAAGTCACCCGCCTTACATTTTTAAGTACAATCAACTTGGATGTTTAAGCTTAAATTCAGTTAAAATGATTTAAAACAAATTGTCGAATCTTCTTAAACTTATAAAAACAACTGAAAATTGCAAAAATGTAAAGCAATGATAAAACGTTTGTTTTTGTAACATATTGCTGTTTTTTTTTTTTACATTGTGCGCTTGACAGCAAAACAAAACAACCATAGACAGTAAAACAACTAATGAATAATGGACAATGGGGACATCTAGTGAACATGAGCTGTTACTGCTCTGAGTACTTTTTGTTATTACTGGAATATGTGCTTGGTCGTACACTAACATTAAATCACATTTATGGAAAAAAATATATATATATAAAGTACAACAAATCTTGACATTTTGCCATAATGACTTCCATAACATCTGTAATATACAGATATCTCACACTTCTCCCCATTTCACGTTCCAGCGAACATGATCACACTGCTGAGGGCACAAAAACAATGGTGATTTTAAACGTGTGTGTAGTGTGTGCGCTCTGCCTCGCAATCTTTATCATATGTGCTTTATTACCGCAAAGGAGCACAGGTGGTTTATTGCACACGCTTATGGGATGTTTTAGTCCTATTTGTTACACACAGAAAGGCGGATTTGTTTTTAAAGTCTATAGGATGAACGCACACAACACATCCCAATCTCATAGTAATGTTAGAGGCAGTAACTCGCTTGCAATATCCCCACCCCGTTCGCTTCGAGTCTATTATGAAGTCAATAGATGGACAGCCACATTGACAAACCACTGCCTTCTACTAAAACCTAAACATTGCTGATTAGAAGACACACTCTGATTAGCCAATAAAAATCGACTGTAGTTTTGCATATTCATTTTTTATCAAGACCGACGGTTTTATAGGCCAATCGACGAGAAGCATATCCGTGACAGGCTTCTCGTTTATCCAATGAAAAGATGGAAGGCGGGGCTTAGGCAGAGCGCGTTTCGCGTTGCGTGCTTTAAGGTTAGGTTGCGCTCGCTGGAGGCCGTCGTCTGCTGCTGTAATTCGGCTACAGTGGGAAGGAAAATATTGTTTAAAGTCGACTTTTACCCACCCACGAATAATCCGTTTCGCTGGGATTTTACGCTACTCCTTCCTTACAGAGAAAGCTTCACGCTAAAAGGGTGAGTTGGAGGGTAAATATGAAGATAACGGCACGGGGACCCGTTTGAAAGCTGTTTATTTTTCTGTCAAAGAAAGTAGCGCAGGCTGCTAGCGGTTTCCACAAACTCAACGGCAACGAAAACTCACACACCTATCATAAAAAGGCAAATGTCGATTTTTCGCTTTTGCACCGATTAAAGAGTTTATAATGCAGAAATGAATGTAAGTGTATTTGATCCTGGGGTTTGTTATATCGCAGGCAGACCGGGACAGTGAGTCGATTAGCGGCCCATGCAGCCATAACAAGCCCGTGATACTCCACCAGATCACTGGAGAAGGTAAACAATGCGTTTATTTATTAATTATTAGTCATTTAAAACTTACTGATGAGTTAAAGACGAGCAGGGTCTGTTTGGCTCGATTGCTGTGCATGATTAGAATGATACAAGCAGATGTAACTTACATGCCATGGTCATGTTTGTTTTGCTCATAAATATGTTTTTGCTTTGGCGTGTGTACACAAATGCATTCATAAGAATATTATATTGTGATATTACTTACTCTTGCCCCATTGGCCTCTGTGTATTGCTCATCTCAGGGTTTGGCTGTCAGAACTTACAGAGCTGTCTACCTAGACAACATGTTTGGGCTTCAAAGTTGCATCACTAAATGCTATTGACAAGGAACGCGCCAAAACGTTAGAATCAAACATTCCAACACGCCAAATATAGACAAAATTGAGTGTTCCATTTGAAACTTTCATATCATCTGTAATGCTCAAATTTCGTGGACTTTCAATTAAAAACGGCCCGAACACGTCAATGATTTCCTGTTTACAGTGTTCATGTGTTTATTGTGTATTTTCCAATTTGGTCAATGATACCAGAAAGCTTGAAATAAAAATCAATCTTTCAGGCATGCCTATATCTCATAAATATATTGAAAAAAACTAAGTGAAATTCCATATGTGCCATTTACTTAACTTCATTTTAATTTTTTCAAGTTAAGTAAAATGAACTAAGAAAATAACAACTCTAACTTGGTTAGTAAACGTTTAAATACTTTTACTTATTTGAAGTTTACTTTGTACTCTAACAATATGACACTGAATTAAAACATGCTTTTGAAGTGTATGCTTTACTTAGAAACATCTAAGTAGAAGATAATACAATAGATATTGTGTAGATAGAAGTGACACGGTTCCCACCCGAACACAGGGACAAGATACTTGTGTCAACATTTGATGGATTGTTTTTGAATATGAATGTCTCATTTTTAATAAAGAAAATTGACTCCAGATGTCACAAAACAGCAGTTTTCTGAACATAACAGCAGAAGCAATGACAAAACGTGTGTAAAATCTGCTGGAAAACAGTGAGAAATCAACCTTATAAATTATTCCTGCTGCAGTGCATGATGGGAACACCATAACAGAAAGTTGACTGGATTTTACTTAATTTTATAACGTTGATATTTCCGCTTTAATTTCTTCAAGCTTGAATTTCGTAATTTCTAACTTTTCATGCAGAAATTACGTTTGTTTTTAGAAGTTATTATTTCACAACAGAATAATTTTTATCAATGTGTCTAATATATAACTCAAACCGTTCAAATAGGTGTGTTGCCCTAAAATCACTGTTATGTTATATAATAAATCTTTCAAATGCTTCTGAAATCTGCTTTTCGTGTTCAAATTTAACGTTCAAAATGTGCCTCTGATGTGCTAACATGCTTCAAACGTTCTTGAAATCATTCAAACTAGCATGTGATTCCTTTAGTGCTGTCAAGCTCGACTGTTCACTTTAGGACTTTCTCTTTGTTGTACAATCTTGATATTCAAATGTTGAATACTTACACTAAGGGCTGTCAATAACGATTTTTTTTTGGTAATCAGTCGATTATTTTGATGATTAATCGAGTAATCGGATGGTTTTTTTTAATGGTAATAAAATTAGACCTAAGTGAACAATTGGCTTTAAGATGAATTAATACATTTATAATAATAATGAGGCAATAATATTTGGTTTAAATACAGTATCAAAAGCAAGGAGCCTAATCATTTTGGTTTTATAAAACAACACTGTTAAAATGCATGGTATTCCTAATAGTCATCTTATGTACGTTAGGTGTTGTTACACTCTACAAGAGATCAAATCTTTGTTTTTACATTGGCCAAACATTTAATTCAATGGTTAACCCATTAACATCAAATGCTACAGCCACTGTAATATCTTGAACTACAACATGTGGACATCAAAACATGCGAGCTCAGAGCAAGGGGTTTAAACCTTTATTTTGAAATTGCAAGTTTGAATATTGATGTATTCTCCCGTGTTGGCGTAGGTTTATATTGTATTGTATACTTCATTGTCCCTTTAGGGAAATTTGTCTTGGGCACAGTTTATGCTGCATTTCCAGAACAAAAATAAGACCTTAAAAATAGATAAGAATTTATAAATAAATTCTAAATCAATCACAAAATAAATCAATCGCATGATATAGCTCGCTTAAACAATCCAAAAGTATAGCAAAACATGTAGACCATGTAGCCAGTCCTCATACTGCACATCTAAAAAGACCACTTTTATCACACAAATAGTGGTGCATAAACCATTATTTATTGCTCTATGTTATAATTTAAGTAATCAGTCCAAACCAGAGACAATCTTAGGCCTTGGTCCTTGGTCATTCAAAAGTGTTTTTAAACTGGTTAAATCGACATTTGGGCACTCTGCACCTTCATCCTGAAGTGCATATATCCTTTGTGTACCTAGTCTGTACACATGAATTATTTTACAAATCGGAGTAAAGGGTGTGCATTTTGTTTCTAGATGAATGTTATAAGCAACTCAAATTCGCAGCATATGCAGAGACTGAGTTTATAACATGTATATGATAACAGCAGCATTACTGTGAACAGAGCCGCTCTGAAACTTACACACATGTGAATAAAGCTCATGTATTAATTGAATTGCAGCCTCTGTTAATTTACAATAGCACTATGCTAAAGTACGTTTTATAAAAAAAGGTTTTGATACATTAAACAGTCTAATATAATAATGCGGTTCATGGAACGCAATCGACTATTTTTATTTTTTAAATCGAGTAGCCCACTCTAATTTAACCGAGCAATCGTGACAGTGCTAGTACTGTTCATATAAGCAAGACAATTAGGAGGATTAGTTTGGGTTTAAGTTTTGTTACGTTAGCAAATTTGGCTGTGCCACAAAAAACTCTTCCTGCCCAAAGCGTCTGAGAAGTCCATTAAATCATTAAATCTTTTCTGATGGCATCCATTCTCAAAGTCAAATGCATTTGTTGAAGTAGCATTTCGAGGTGTTTTCTTTTTCTCATTGCCCGTCATTTCCGTTATCACCAGAGTAAGGGTATGTTGTAAACCTAACTGAGATGATCAAGATGGTTTACTTCCACTTCCCCATGTTCACAGCCTGGCAATATTCGCCTGGTTTCTGTGCAGATTTCCTTGTTATGCGGAACCTCTTTTCAAATAAAGCTCTGAACCCTTTTAAATGAAACGCTAGTTTGTCTTCTGCAGTTTTTTCCTGTAGAAAAATTGTTAATGAAATCTCTCATTTGCTGACAAGGGTTGAAGCACTACTGAAATATGAGTGTCTGAGACCAATACAAGAAAAATTCCACGGTTATTGGTACCACAAGAAGTGCCAATTGTATTGAACACACTCCATTATTTAAAGCTGATGTTGTGTGAGTTCTGCTCTACTTTTATCACCAAACCAAATAGCAAAAAATACCAGTATGTTTTAAGTTTTTTCAAGCACTCACCAGTCCACTATTGGTCAACAAACAGATAGTCCAGACAATGGCATCGGCATAAGAAGTGGCTGGCTTCTATGGAGTAATGATGCTGACAATTCATGTTTGATCACAGGACTAAATTAGATTTTACATATATTCACAATCGTAAACAGTTGTTTTAAATGATCATATTATATACATGATTTTCAAATAAATATTGGGTAATAAAGCCTCAGTAGTTAGTGACCAATAATTCGAATACAGAAATAGATTACTAGCTATAGAACAAATAATATCGATAAAAAGCAATACAACAAAAGTGCAATTGAATTTAGTCTTTAGATTGTAATCAGGGCAAGAAACTGGATGTCATCTAGTCTCATCCCTGAAGCTGTTCTTGATTTTTGCTTCTCTCCACTCAGGTGACCCCTCGCCCCCCTTTCCTCTCCCATTTCCTTAGCTTCTGTCCCCTGCCCCCTCATAATCAGCCCAGGGACCCTCTTCCTAATAGCCAGTTAGGAACGTTGGGTCTGTTCCTCCCCATTCTCCTAGCCTCCATCTGTCTCTCTAACTCTGACCGCTCATCGGACTCCCCAAAAACATGTCCTCCATCTTGCCTTTCACTCCACCCGTGGTGAAGCGTCTGCTGGGCTGGAAGAAGTCGGCCAGTGGTTCGAGCGGAGCGGGAGGGGGCGGAGAGCAGAACGGCCAGGAGGAGAAATGGTGCGAGAAGGCCGTCAAAAGCCTGGTGAAGAAGCTGAAGAAGACGGGCCAGCTGGATGAGCTGGAGAAAGCCATCACCACACAGAACCTTAACACCAAGTGTGTTACCATCCCCAGGTATGTCTACATCAGAAGCTACTCGCATTCCTGCTTTTAGATTAGTCCTGTATCAAGCGCTTCAAGCTTTTGCAATGGAAAACGCAATAAAAAGAGAAACTTGGTGTCATTTGTTCATCTCCTTGTCATTTGAAAAAGTATGCTGTTATTTAATAATCAGTTTATTTTGGTTTGAAGCGACATGAGGCCGAGTAAATACTTTTAGTTTTAGTATCCCTTTAATATAGTTATAGTTGCAAACCCATGATTGTAATAGAAAACGTTTTGTTAGTTGAGTCTTCATCTTGTTATAAAGCATTAAAACCAAAGCATTATCCTCCCTAATGATTTGGAAATGCTTTTATTTAAGTTTCGGAGTAACCTTAGCCGTATCATTGCACATGTTGCTTCGTGATTGAAGGTGAAGGCGTGACGCCGAGTTGCGTCTACCGTTGTAAAATATCAGCTTTACTCTCCTTTGTTTCTTTAAACGATTTCTGCTCCATTTGTCTCGACTTGAGTTAAGGTCATTCTGTACAGCTCCACGTCACCTCCATTCTGAGCTCACGAAGGCTTCTCATGCTGTGTGAATGTCTGCGTTATCAACCATCAGGCTGCTTCTATTCCATTCATCATGACAAATGGTGAAATATCAGCGCTGCTATTTTAGGGAAATGCTAAGAGGATGAGTTGTGTGTCCGAGCCACAACATATCAATAGTCTGAAACCGAGACGTTACAGATACAGAAGGGTCGGGTGATGTCTGATACATTACACGTTTTCAGCACTTTGGGTGATATTTGAGAGAAATATAGAAATGGATTCAGTTCTTTTGTAAATGCAAATGCTTTTATGTTAGAACTTGTTGAAAACAAGCTTCGCATTTTTACTTTTAAATACTAAACAATATATATACTTCACAACTTCGACTGAAATAACCACTCGTTACAACCGAGGTATGAAGCAAAGCATTTGTGAAGCCACAACATGCACAACCTTAAGGCGGATGGGCTACAACAGCAGAAGACCCCACCGGGTATCACTCATCTCCACTACAAATACACAAAAAGAGGCTACAATTGGCAAGAGCTCACCAAAATTGGACAGTTGAAGACTGGAAAAAAGTTGCCTGGTCTCGTGAGTCTCGATTTCTGTTGAGAAATTCAGATGGTAGAGTCAGAATTTGGCGTAAACAGAATGAGATCCTCATGCTATGGATATGATCCTCATGCTATGGATCATTATTTGTTTTAATTGTATACATTTTCAGTTAATGATTTATTTTTAAAATGTATTTAAATGTAAAAATATTATGATAGCAGCATTATTTTTACTTTGTGCTTTATTTTTTAACCCAGAGGGGTTTGGCAACCGCAGACAATATAGGATTTGTACTTTCCAAGTCTGTTTTTGTTGGCTTGTTCATGGTATTAACTGGAGATGATGTGAAAAACAAAACTTCCCACTTCCCAAATGTTTGCATACACTGCATTACAACAAGGCCTGTGTGTATTTAGCAGTGTGAGTGAAATGGGGCACTTTTATTTTTTTTTTACAAATACATGAAATAACCGTTTTCATCTCCATTGCTAAGGGTCACTTGAGTGCAGTGAATAAAACTGATCGCACACACTTAAAAGACGTGCTGTGGGTAGAAATGAGGCCTGATGACTGTACTAATGAGCGCATTTAAATACAGATTTATGAGGGACGACTTCGTTATCTCCGTCTCTCCAGTGTTAAACGAGGCAGAAATCCCATTGGCTGGCTATCATAGAGACTTGGGTTGGGGCTCTTTTGACCTGAGACCGTAACCAAACACCCCCAAAACCTTAGCAACGCCGTGGTAACCACCCACAACATCGCTGAGTTTAGTGATCTCTTAAGAAAATGTAAAAATCTAAGACTAGTTAGTTTTATACAATTGTCAGTTTGCAATGAAATTAAAGATTTTGTGTTTTTATAACACTTTTGACTTTAGAGCTGCTGTTTCTTTGCATTCGGTGTTGTCATGAAATGTTCTTTTGAATTCATCTGGATTGTGCAGTAAAACGAATGTGAACAGATATGAAATAATCTGCTAGATAATCTTCAGGTACAGCAGTGGTTAGTTTGCATGAGGATGATGGGCTGACCTGAATGTGTCTGTCGTAGTTATTGCACAAGAGGAAGTTGAATGTTTTTCTCTCTTCATCTGTGCCTCCATCAGAGCTGCACATGAAGATACAGCATGAGGATCTTGATGGCAGATTTTGCTGCTACACTGACGTTTGCGCTTCTTTTAGAGGATGTGATGTGTGATGCTCAGTGACCATGAATTGGAAGTTTATAGTTTTTTAAAGGGAAAGTTCACCCCAAAAATGAAAGTTGTCATCTCTTACACACCCTCATGTCATTCCAAGTCTGTATTATGTTTTGAACTGTTCTTTTAACACTGAATAGGGTGCAGTAGTAGTGCATGCTTTTTTCTGAAGTGTTAAGGAAGTCTCACACAAACTATTACACATTGAGTGTGAATATGGGAAGCACCGTACGCTTTTATATGCACAGAGGTCAAATCAACACCCACAGCTCAGGCTAGCTCTTCTAGTCTATATAAAAACACGTGAGCTTCTGAATGGCTCAACATTGACACTCTGGCAGTATTTAATAGCTGAAGCACCCACACACATGCAGACATTACTCACGCTCACTCTTATTCACCAGAAAATGTATTGTTTATTGGTCAAAATACAGTAAAAACAGTATTTCTGTATTATTATTTTAAGTTTATTGGCTAACTTAGGAATAGTAGTGACCTTAGTGAGTCTGTTATTTGTGTGCATCTCTGTGGTACATGTGAAAGTAACATTTGCCATGCACCATCTATTGGCAAAACTTTGAGCAAATCAAATCTGAATGGCACGTGTTGTTTTTTACTTCACATACTCTGGGGTCTTTAACTCCACTGGGGCATCATAATAAGCTCCTTGACTTCCCGTTTACTGGATCTTCACACTGCCACTGAAACATGAAACTCCTGATGCCGTATGAACGGGACCCAGAGGCATTTGCTTTTCAGTGTTTTTCCACATTTTCAGCTAATCTCATATTTAATTAAAAGCTCAGCAGCTGACGCCGGTTTAATGCTGGCTTCCTCTGGCTCCGTTTCCCTGCCCGAGTGTGTCTCAGAGCGAGGTGAGAGGGTTGCACGTCTAAAAACAGCAGCTCACTCATAATTGATAAGGTCGTGTGGAATAATGGTCAGATATCTGCCACTAAATGCAAGCGCAGGACTTTTTAATGAGCTCATGCTGCTTTCCCTCTGCAGTTCTGGCAATGGTGTTCAACGGCAGTTTTTATTCACAGGAAGGGGATGTTCTTCCTTACAGCATTGTGAGGATGGGGCTAAATATTTTGAAGGTTTGAAGAATATCGGGCAATTATACAGTGGAGCTGTTGATTTGAGTAAAAGTCCATTTGACTTCACACTTTAGTTAAGTGTGTTTAATTGGTATGAATTTAACGCTGATCTATTTGCATCCATCTCTTCGATGGATGGTGTGCTGTGGATGTAATTGAAACTCCATATAACATTTAGGGATTGAGACAGAGGGGGGTTTGTGGTGATTTGATGTCTTCTCAAGTAGTGCTGGGCGGTAAACCGGTTCAAACCGAAAACCGGTTTATATTTTCGTCACGATTTTGATTTTGAATAAACCGCCATACCGGTGTATTTAATTACACAACGTTCAGAACGAACGTTACGCTGCGCGTAACGCTTAACGCGTAACGCTACGCTGTTTCAGACGGACCCTTTACCCGTTGCACTATCCGTTGCACCGGCGACGAGTGAGGGTAAACAAACAGCAGCGCTGTGTTACGATAGATGGACGATGGATGCTGAAGAATTAGAACAACATGACAGTGATGTCACCGAAGAACTTGTGCCAAAAAGAGGAGCCGGGTCTGTTGTCTGGAGGTTTTTTGGTTTCCAAAAATCCGACGTCGACCAAACAACTATTTTATGCAAGTGCTGTCGGGCTAAAATTCTCGCAAAAGGCGGCAACACAAGCAATTTGCTCCAGCACCTTAGCCGCAAACATGTCTTGGAATATCAAGAATGTATGAAATTAAAGTCAGCCGCGGATTCAGCGCCCTCCACATCAGCATGTAACACGGGGAAAGCTAAAGAAAAGTCGAGCCAAATGTCACTTAAAGACGCGTTTGCTAAAGGGACTTTCTACGACAGAAAAAGCAAACGATGGATCGAGATTACAAATTCGATCACTAACCACATAGCCAAAGACATGGTCCCGCTTAATACTGTCGAAAAAGAAGGCTTCAAGCAGATGATCAAGACGCTGGATCCCAGGTATGAAATGCCGAGCAGAAAGTACTTTAGCCAGGTTTCTATCCCCAACTTGTACCAAAAGCACAGAGCTAAGATCGAAACAGACCTGGTGAAAGTTCTCCACTTCGCAGCAACGACTGATATGTGGTCCAGTCGCACTATGGAGCCTTACCTTAGCCTTACAGTTCACTTTATAAGCGATGAATGGGTGCTGCAAAGTCATTGTTTGCAGACAAGCTACTTTCCTGATGACCATACTGGAGAGTTACTTGCAGCAGGCCTGAAAGAGGCATTTGATTCCTGGGGACTTTCAGAGCAGAAGCTAGTGGCTATCACTACAGACAGTGGAGCCAACATCAAGAAGGCTATCGAACTGAACAACTGGACAAGACTCCAGTGCTTTGGGCACAGGCTTCATCTAGCCATAGGTAAGCAATAGTTATTATTTTATTAGTGAACTAAGTTATATTTGATTAATATATCTTTATGATATTAATAAGATTTTTTTTATTATATATACATTTTAAATAATAATTATAATAATGATGATGATGATAATAATGATAATAATTAATGATGATAATATAATGATGATGAAAATAATAGAATTATGATGATAATAATAATGATGATCATCATCATCATCATTATTATTATTATTACCAGTATTATGTTATTATTATCATTATTATTATTATTATCTTTTTTTTTATGAGTTTATTGTAATCATTCATTTGGTTTTGGGGCTAAAGTAAAATCAATGTTTTAATTAACATTAGGTAGAGTGAACTAATATAATTATTTGTCATTTTTACAGAGAGAGGTATGAAAGATGACCGCATACAACGTGCAGTAGGTGTCTGCAAAAGAATTGTGTCAGCCTTCTCATACTCTTGGAAGAAAAGGAGGGACCTGGCCATTGTTCAGAACGATCTGGGTCTTCCAAAGCATGTGCTCACAACTGAGACGCCTACAAGGTGGGGATCACGTCAAATGATGATTAAAAGAGTGCTTGAGCAAGAGAGGGCCATTAGTCAGGTTCTAAAAGCTGACAAGAAATCAAGGCACTTGGTCCTTAGCTGGCAAGATATGGAAGTCTTAGAGGCTGTCAACAAGGTGTTGAGCCCACTCCAGGACTTCACAGATGCCTTGTCAGGAGAGCAATATGTCAGTGTCTCCTACCTCAAGCCAGTGCTCAGTCTCTTCAACACATCCATTCTTGCTGAGGAAGAGAGTGATACTCAGCTGACGAAGGATGTGAAGAGAAGCATTCTAGCTTACTTGAATGAGAAATATTCTGATCAGGTCACAGATGACCTGCTTGACATTGCGTCTCTTCTTGATCCACGGTTTAGAACAAAGTACATGGATAAAGAAAAGGTGGAGCGGGTTCTATCCAGAGCAGTTGAAGAGATAGTGCCACTAATAAAGGCTCAACAGGACACACTCTCAGGGGCTGCTGGTGCAGCAGCAGCAGAAGCCGAGCCTGTTCCTCCTCCTGAGGAAAAAAGAAAAAAGACTTTGGCCAGCTTTTTCAAAAGGCAGAGCACCACCAGCAGCTGCACATTCACACTGCCAGAAGAGCAAAGCATCAGAATGGAGCTGACAGTCTATTTACAGACCACAGAGGTTGACAGTGATACAGACCCTCTAGACTGGTGGAGATGCCATCAGACAAATTTCCCTCGCATTGCCAAGCTGGCTCAGCAGTATTTATGCATCCCTGCCACCAGTGCTCCATCTGAGAGAGTATTCAGCACTGGTGGCAACATTGTCACTTGCCACAGGGCCGCACTCAAACCAGATGCTGTGGACCGTCTGGTTTTCCTGGCAAAAAATTTGTAAATGTTGAAATGTGTGATTATTGTTTCCATTATACAGGATAATCCTGTGTGCCAAGTAGCACTTTATATTTATTTTATGTTGGTTCTGATTTCAAAGCAACACTTTTGAAGGAATAACTAATGCAAGTTGCATAATTTTGTTTTAATATTTTTTTAATATACCTCAAAAGCAATGCAAGTCAAGATTTCCTTACTTGAATGCACGTAATGTTCCTGGATTTGTACTTGAACTAGCAAAAGTATTCCAAGTTTTTCTAATTGTGTTGTTTAAAATAAAAGTTCTGTATTTTGACTGCAGTTGTCTTTGCACTCTGATTCCTCACTTCATTAGAATCATGAATGGCTATTATTTTTAAACAACAGCATAATTTTCTGGGGCCATGCAAACCTGTATTACTAGTGTGGAATTATTCTACAATATTCACCAATGACAGACAGTAGGGTGCACGCAGTAGTTACGGCGTAGCATACGCACAGATACATACCATACCGCAAACCTTTTGCCGTAGCCTGATGCGCACCTCCTCTTTTTTTTTATTACTCAAATGAAAACAACAGTATACAAAGTATGATGCGCACCTCCTCAAAAATGTAACTACATCCCGAGACGACGCGAACCGCAAGATTTGTGATTGGTCGGCTTGGTAGCATCGCATTTCCTCCTACGTATTTCTGTACGTACCATCTCCTCCGACGTCTTCTCTCATTTCTGCCTTTTAGTTTTAGTAATTTCACTAAAATTAACTGTTTTTCCACCTC
>JAOTRC010000018.1:3008511-3024898 GCA_027497675.1 Cyprinella lutrensis | reverse complement strand
CTCTACTAGCATCCTCAATGAACATGTAATTACAATCTGTACTCTCTGAGAAATGTGGAATAATTTAATAGTCCGCATCGCATGCATAATAAGTGAAGGTAAGCATTCCTGTCTGGCGGAGGCAAAGGTGACCGAAACCGTGTGGATTTGCATCCACCGTAATGAGCATTTTAGCTCCACTCTCTGGCAGAATCATGATGGCAAAAACCCCTCATAATTGCTTTTGCGGCAGGGAGCCTCATGACCCGTCATTTGATTGTCCATTACGGCTGTATTTTCCTGCACATTGAGTCAAATTGAATAAAAGGTGTCCGGGTGTGTGGTGGGGGGTTAAATCCCGAAGGCCGTAATAGCTCTATCACAGACACACACGGCAGGGCCATGTGAAGAACATAATGAGCATCAGGCACATGGATGAGACGCACGGCGGGTTCATGTCTAGCAGAACGGGCTGCCTTGATGGAGCCCAATCATTGTGACTGAAACATAGATGCACCACTACCCAGCATTGCCAGCTATAGATTGCCTATTTTTATTCTAAAGTCTCCTGAGGCTTCTCTAAACATTGAGATAGAAACGTTCAAACCTTTTAAACTTTTGAGTTGATCGAAGGAAATTCACACAGAAATCCCATTCTTTAAAGCTGACCAATCAGTTGCAAGAATTCGAGACCACAATGCCAATGTTATTGCAAAAATGTTTCATTCGGGTTTTGTGTAGAATTAGGTCCATCTGCTGTGGCTTTGTTGTTGTTTGTTTTCCCCACCATTGTGCTTCAGAAGCTCTAAAGTATTTTTTTTCTCTTGGACTGCACTAAAAAGAGCTTTTGTAAGGTGGCTAAAAATATACAGCCTTGTTGTTCAAGAGCATATATATATCATCGCATTCTCATCCTAGAGCATCATCTAACTGACACTTTTGACCATGCGCCTAAATCCGCCGCACATGGCAACCTTTAGCGTCAGTTAGATGACGTGGGTAGTTTTAGGTCTGGGGTAGGGTTAGACCACTAGGAGGCGCGTCTCATATTTACGCTAAATGTACGTCTGATTTTGACGCATGGTCAAAACAGTCAGTTAGATGATGCCTTGGGAACGGGCTGTACACAAGGTATATTACAAAAAAATGATTTAGTCCGCAATATTAAAAAAAATATTTTAACTATGTAGTATAAATATACATTTACATTTTATTTATTTAGTTTATATATATAAACTGTAAAAAACTAAACAAATGTAATACTTTTTAATAATGCTAACCCATAATTTTTTTTAAATACCTTGTAGTTATTCTCAAAGTGCTGCATACTGTTCATATAACTGAACTGTCTGTGATTCTGTCAGAGCAACAGCATAATTGTTGCATTACTTTTATACCAGTATACTGTATGTTGCTCTGCACAATTGAAATTTGATGGCCATAACTCTCTCTGTTGTATAATAGCAAAGAAGGCTTTACCTTTGAGTATGTTTTTCTCAAAGGTGAACTTGACCTTGGCCAATTTCAACTTAAAATGGTAACCTTTTTATGCGTTTTGGCCGTTCATTTACACGACAACTGTGTTTTGGGGCCCTAAAATTGCAAACATTTGAAACTGGTTTCAAAGTGCAAGTTTTTGAGAAAAATACCGTTAAATGTCTCAGTGTAAACAACAAAACACGAATTTGTGAAAATGGCAACGTCATGCGCATGCATATTACGTGTACAGTCTATAGGCGTGTAGTGTTTCTTTACAAAGTGATATCGCCAACTACCATGAATACAGTGTTTTTAGTCGCTTACGCGGTTTGTGTGAAAATGGGTCGTTTTGACAATGGTGTCATTTGTATTCAAATTTTTTTTCCCCCCAGTTTTTAGTATATCATTGTTGTGACAATGCAGTCTTCGGTCTCCAGATCCAGTTTAAATGGTCCCCTCATAATTGGGTGGCATTGGGCTTTCAGAAGCATAGTCGATCTCCACACAAAACTCATAATGAGTTCTGGCTTCATTCTGACATGATGCCTTCACTATTCAAAATCCATCCAGTTCCCAAAGGACTAATTACATGATTTTTCTGGTTGAATCTTCAATTTCACTCCGAAATACCTCAATATGTCAACCAAAATGGTCTAATTTTCAGACTTTTCTTTGCCTGCGAGGCCTTGTGACTGGAGCTGGGACAAATTCTCTTCCGTCAACTATTCAGACCATGACAAAGTATTGATTTTCTGCTCAGGTGATTTTAATTAGGCATTTTTTAATTAGTTTGCCTATTGTTTGTCCTTCATTCTAGAGTTCAGGCATCGGCCAGAACTGTATCATTCATACAGCAGGCCCACAGTCTTCTGACATAGGCTGTCTCCAGTTGATAAGAGCAAAATCAATGTGTGTGACACTCCCTACAATTAGCTTCCCTAATTAGCCATTTGGCCAAGGAAATAGTCACTGCAGGGGGCTGATTTCCAAGCTCGAAGGAAACCAGAGGTCTTGATTCACGAGTTGAACGGTTTACAATTCAAAACTGCCAAAAAACTGTTCATTTTCTATATATACTTGCCTTGAAATTAACGAATCTCTTTTGAGGAGGCCATACAATTAAAAGCCATTAATCTGACTCTAAATGAATGGATTTAGTCTCTACTCTGTTTAATAATGCTTTTAAACTCTCAAAATGGCTGCTTTTCTTTTTTTGGTTTTAAATGTGCCTTTAAGAATGACTTGAACTTATATGATGCACTAATATCTGTGGTTTTAGAAACACAATAGGTTTTCCAGCCTGTCTGCACCTGTTCCACACTATCAGAAGACAATGCAAGATGAGACTCATTGTGTTTATGCAGTAACGACACCCTTGAGTCATCTCCTGTCTGAACATGCATGCCTCCATCACTATCAATAACAATAAATAACTCTTTCTGTGGAAACCCTTAGGGATGGGTGAGATAAAGAGCCATATTAACCATTCTAAACTAAAAGGTACCTCTGGGCTTCTTCGGTCAAAAATGACCGAAAAGTGTTACGTTTTGAAATGTTGAATTTTTTTGCTTCATCAGAGAGGGGTGAAACTTGGTGACTTTTCGTTGTATTGCCTACAGTATGTGAACACACACACACACAAAAAATCAAGGATATGTTAAAGGGTCGTTAAAAAAATAGTCACACTTAGCTTCCTGCCGGTCAAAAAATGACCGATCATAGGAAATGAATGTGAAATATGAAAAAATAGGAGAAACTTTTACAGATCAGACACCCATCCCACCCATTTTTAGTTTTATGAGCTAAAAAATAGCTCATAAAAATTATATAATTAATGCCAAGTATCATAAAAATCTTTAAAAATTCTAAATAATAAAATAATATTATTGAACAACAATATATTTGATTGGTTTTCCTGGGGGGAAAAAGTTAAATTTTAAGGCTTCTGTCTTTTTTGACTGGGAGGAAGTGTAACCCCTAAACGAAGAAGCCCAGAGGGTTAACCTGCATTTTCCCTTAGAACCGGGTGGCTACATTTACGAAAAGCGAAGGGAACTAAAATGGGAAAATAAGATATACTGTAATAAAAGCAAAAGCTTTTAAATTTGTGGGTTTGGAAAGGTCACACATAGTAAGGGAAACATTTTTTTTTATAGTCAATTTAGAAAGAAATATATCCATTTTGAAACCGCAACTAACTTTTCGTTTTTCCCGGAATCGTTCAAAAGTTAAAATTTCAATTCCTAGTTTCGATATTCACAGTCCACCGACCAGAAGAATAAACTGCTGAACAACACCGACGAAGAAGCGTGTACCGGAAGTGTTTGCATAACCGCGCAAGTCGAACATGAGTAGCTTATGTCGGCGGTCCAAAGTATGGCTTCACTTTTCTAAAAATAACAAAATCTCGGGAAAATTTGTGACAAAAAGAGTATTTCCCTTTAGAAAGGAGTATTTCCTTCAGAACGACCATTGGTTAGCAAGGTTAGCTAAACTTTTTTGACCCTGCCTCTAAAAAGAATCGGAATCGTTGGGAACCGGAATCGAACCATGGAATCGGAATCGTTCAAATTCAAACGATACACAACCCTAGTCATATACCTTTTCACCACTAGATGGGAAATTCGGTCTACTGTCGTTAAACAGCGGGACATGCCTAATGTGGAACAATGTCATTACAAGCAAATTAAGCCGCGACAGAGAGGTGGCTTTCTGTGTGCCAAACGTGATTAATCTATATTTATTGCATAAGGTTGGATTACTTTATTCAGTTTCTGTTGTAGGTTATTAGTTATTTGAATACCACTGATAGTACATGTCCCTGGAAAACTTAAATCAATGTTTTAGTTTATCTTTTTTTGTTGTATTTTGTAATTCGTTTCTTTGTCTTGTGCTGCCGACTGTTGTAACTTGTAACCTGTAACTGTTTGGCTATCAATCTAGTATTAGTTTTTGCTGATGTAGCCTAATAAACCTATCCATAATTGTGAATAATTGTTTTACTGATATCTAAAATGACTCATCTCCTGAAACAAGACTTTGATTGATAATGTTAAATTCAAAATCGACCACAATAATCATGATTTATGGTTTTTGCCATGATCCAGCACCCATACTTTGAATTACTTTAATAAAGGTTAGTCATTGTTATAGTTAAATTGTCCTGATTTCATTTTTTGGTGACATTAAGTAATAAGCCATTGCATTTTGGGTATAGGCTTTGATGAAAAATAGTCATTTCTTTTTAAATTACATTGTTTTCCAGATATCTAGAGTCATGTAATCTTGATAGAATTTCTGTAAATGTTTATCATAGTTTTGTGAATTATCATTATCGTGCTTGAATGCACTACTGTTGATCTCACACCGTGATCGGCCATCTGCTCTATTGTTAATTTGAGGGTTAATACTGAATCGGGTTTCTATTGTGTGCTGAGCGTGTGTGTTTTAAGAGCGTTTTGGGAAACCCTCTATCTACTGGTGTTGAAACTGAAGTCCCCATCCCCCCCCCTAAAGCAGGTCATGTGAGTTTATGTAAACTCTGTGGTTTCACTTCTTTAAGGGTTTCACATATACATTCACTTTGCTCTCTCTTTCTCCCTAACACTGCATGGCATTTGAAATTCACTTTTAGTAAAGCTAAAACAGATTACAAAGAAAGCAACAGTTAATAGCAAATATTGGAGTGTTGTGGGGATTTTCTTTTTTATAAATAAAATGCATAATGAAGTCTATGTAGACGCAATTCTATAGAATTTGAATATTATGTAATTGTTATTAGCCATAACATCAAATGATTCCAGTTTTGGCCAGATTTGTAATATTGGTCCAATACTAACAATGGGATAGGTCAATTAGACGTTGAGTTATACGTAAATACAGTGAAAAATAGTGAATTCTGTGCCACTAGCATCACCATGTGGATTTACAAAAACAAAAGCCATTTTAAACCAGTTTCTGGTTTAGAAGTTCTACAACTGAATCTCGCCTATAAAAATGAGTAGAAAGTTGTAATCTGTATACTCTCCTGGCATGTCGTTGACTAAAACTGCCTATCGATCATGTTCTCTGGGCATCATGAAATCTTAATTCCCTGGAGGAATAAGGACACGTTATACCCCGAGCAAGCTTCGCTCAATATCTCGGGTAACATCGTTACATCAGGGTCGGTCTCATTAACTTTTGACATCAGCCAGCAGTGAGTGTCCAGGCCGAGGGTTAGCGATACACGCGCCGCTCGGATAACCTGCTCTAATGTTAATGTTCTCCTCGAGAGTTTTCTTTCTTTACAGGCTCCTTTGGGCTTGTTCTGTTTTAATGTCGGTTAGTTTTGCTTGTTCGTCAATGGCTATACTTTTTTTAGTTTCAAGCTTCACACAAACGCAACATAAAAAGTTAGAGATAGTTCACCCAAAAATGAAAATGCTCATTTACTCGCCCTCATGTCATTTTAAACACTGAAGACTGTGTTCATCTTCTGAACACAAATTACAAAATTTTAATGAAACCTGAGAGATTTCTGTCCCTCCTTTTTGAAAGTCGATTCAACCAAAGCTTTGACACTAATGCCGCATCCAAGGCAACTTGTAACCCATGTTCTTCCAACCTTACGCCAGTGAAATTGCTCTGGAACGGCAGTCAAGCCTGTGACTTCCCACTCGTAAACTAGATCGATGTACTCCCAGTTACAAGCTCTGACGTCACCTTGCCCGCGAAACCATTCAAGACAGCCCCTACGGATCCCTACGGAATTAATAATAATAATAATACACAATTATGTATTACAATGTTATGTGCCTGAAACAATAAGTATGTATATTGTGCTCTGGTAGTTTGGCGTGACTGGCCTGGAACGCTATAAAGTCGTGATTTACGTGCTCAAAAACCTGCCTGGAGCGCAGCATTAAACTTCATAAAAACGTTGTAAAAGTAATCCATGAATTGAGAGGTTTTGGTGGTATGGACTTTCCCTTTAAGGGTCACAAGGTTGCTACATTTAAAATTGTTTTAAGAGGCAATAACTTTTTTTTAATACATTTACATTAAACAAATATAAAAAATGTGTCAGAAAGCGCAGTAAATGTAAGTATTTAAATGTATTTTGCTTCAAAACAACCTTCTGGGAACTCTTTGTGTGATCACTATCGATTTAAAAGATATTTGAATTTTCTTTGTCAAATACTCATTTTCTCTTTATATTCAGTTGTTACCAGTGCAAGTTGAAAAAATACTTCTCTATCACTGCTGCAGGACAAGTGTATAAAAAGAATATAGTCCGTTTGAAAACGATTATCAAGACCATTTGTGAGAAGTGACTCCAGGTTGCTGGTGGAGTCTGGCACGTGTTTGAGTCCCTTTTCAGAGACCGTTAAACCACAGGGGGCCAAAACTTCATTCATCACATATCAAGTCTGTGCGAGTCCTGTTCCTGTCACGTCACCATGTCTGTTTCTCATCCCATGTTTCTTTTTCAGAACTACTGAAGGTCTGTGTGCTTGTCTGATTGACTGATAGCGTTCTTTATCTTGAGTGTGATGTAGTCGAGCGACAGTAGGTCATAGGCTCCTGTCCTGTGCTGCATGTGTAAATGTTGATATCTGATGTGAAATCAATCACTGAATGAAACCTCTTTTTATAACGTTCAATTGCCCTGTTCGTCTCATAACACCGCATGATGACCAGGGAAGAGATTATGCACTGTAACTAGAGCTGGGCGATGTACAGGGAAATGCTTATTTAATTTTTTTTTAGCCTTTTAGATATCAACACACATTTTTGCTACAAAACTGGTAAAATAGTCGCGTTAAAATAATTAGGCATGTTTTTCTCACTGCTGCACAAATGACATTTCCAGGAACATTTGACTTGAGATAATTGTTGAAGTCTACTTTTTTAAATGACAATCTTGAGCTGATTCATGGAAATGAATCAGACTGACATACATTATACTGCCTAATTTTCATCGCGAATATATTGTGTATATTCAATATATCGCCCAGCCCTAACTGTAAATACATTTGTCAGTTTCTCTTCGGTTTTCTCATCTCACTGTTATATGTGAATTTTCCGTTAGAGTGGCTTCTTTTATTCGAGTTGCACCGCGTCGTTCGCCGGTTTCAGGCGACCTGCGCAAAACGTCTCAAATAAAAGAAACGATGCCCTTCGATTTTCCCCTCATGGTACTTCATCTTGGTATTTTTGAATGAATCATGCCCCATGTTTATCATTTTTTTTGTTTCTTTGTGTTTGTTTTTTGTTTTGTTTTTGTTTTTTTTACTTTCTGTGCACAGCAATTGCTCTGAAATTTGGGGACTGAGTACACCAAATACGATAGAACAGTGGGATACCTCAGGCCTTTACAGCTACCCTGACCAAACCAGGTGAATATCCTCTGCTGACATTGTGCCACACTCACCCCACAAGCCACAGGTGGGGATGAACGAGCACAGGGGGCTCCAGGGGCCGTGAAATAACCTGCTTTAATATTGTTGATTTAGATTTAAATATGTTATTGATGGCATCACTTATTTTATTGTAGAGTTTTAACTCTGAATGTTACAATAGATTTAAAGCAGATCGACATATTTTCATAACTCATACATACACTTCACTAAAGAAACAGTTTAAAACGGTGGTTCTCAACTTGATTTACTGATTTTACTCTGAAATGGTGACCCAACCCATTGCTAAATTTATGCAGAAGTAATTGTGTTATTTGTCTTTTTATGTTAACCTATATATCGTTTAAAGTAAGCTTACATTTAATTGATCAACATTTACAAGTTAAAGATATTTATATTGTTACAAAAGATTTTGATTTCTAATAAATGCTGTTGAACTTTCTAGTCATAGAACCCTGAAAAGGTCTATCACGGTTTCCGCAAAAATATAAAGCAGCAGGACTGTTTTAACATTAATAATCAGAAATGTTTCTTGAGCATCAAATCATCATATTAGAATGTTTTCTTAAGGATCATGTGACACTAAAGACTAAAGTAATGATGTAGAAAATTCAGCTGTGAGCACTGGAATAAATTACAGTTTGATATATTCGCATATACAGCTATTTTAAATTGTAATATTCCTGTTTTTGTGTTCTTGATCAATTAAATGCAAGAAACTTTCATAAAGATTTAAAAAATCTTACTGGCTCAACTTTTGAATGGTTGCGTATTATATAGTTATGCCATTTGATTGGATGCATATCAAAATTAGGGCCCCACTTTATATTTGGTGTTTAACTACTCTTTTTTGGGGTCACAACAACCCAACAGTTGAGAACCATTGATTTAATATCATATTGTGAATAAACATTCAGGAGTTTTAATCGTAATGGTTTAACCGTGCATCTTGGTCATGATTTGCTGTCTAATCGCATCACCTTCCCTCTTCCCTCCATCCATGCATGTCTTTCTCTTGTCATTTGGCACACTCCCTTCTCCATTTCTCTCGCCCTCTCCCTGTGGATGCTCGGGTCAGATCTCTGGACGGCCGTCTGCAAGTGTCTCACCGTAAAGGTCTGCCTCATGTCATCTACTGCCGCCTGTGGCGATGGCCCGACCTGCACAGCCACCACGAGCTGCGCGCCATCGAGACCTGCGAGTACGCCTTTAACCTCAAGAAGGATGAAGTCTGCATCAACCCCTACCACTACCAACGGGTGGAGACGCCAGGTGTGGAAATTGGCAGCTGAGTTGCCAAGAAAAGATTCAAGTATTTTTTTCTGAACGCTTCCTAATGTGTGAGATTTGAACCGAGTGTTCATTGAGTCCTCTCGATTCTGAATGTCTCTGCTATAGTTCTTCCACCCGTCCTCGTGCCAAGACACACAGAGATCCTGACTGAGCTCCCTCCTCTGGATGACTACACCAACTCCATACCTGAAAACACCAACTTCCCAACAGGGATAGAGCCCCCTAACAATTACATACCAGGTAGGAACACGTGTCTCACACCAAATCGTTTCATACCAAAGACCTTATGTGCAATAATGTGTAGTTTAAGGCCTAATGACTATAACGATAACAAAAAGTCCACAAAAAGACTGTAATGATGGTACAGAGAAACAATATCGTTGGACTCCCTTTCAGAGTGTTGAACTGTTGAACGAGCCAATCCGAATCCATTCTACTTTAAAGAGCTCGACCATTTTAAACTGCAGCATGCTTGGAATAAAGAAACATGGTGTGGACGCGAATATAGTTATTTTTATAGTTCTTTCTTGGTGTAAACGGGCCTTTCGAGTAAATTGGTAATCTTTGTTTTTGATTTCTAAATCTGTTCAGAAACTCCTCCCCCGGGATACATCAGTGAGGATGGAGAGGCCAGCGACCAGCAGATGAATCAAAGTATGGACACAGGTACATTCCCACAGTGATAACACTATATGGGAATGATAGCCACGTGTGTGTGTGTTTTAGACTCTAAAGTACAGTCCACTTTTGCTGCTTTAGTTTCCTTACCAAGCTCCTTCTAGACTGTAGGATACTGAACCACTGAAACCTACCTGAACAGAACATGTTTATTATAGACTTGAATACACTGCACAACTTTATTATAGACTGGAATACACTACACAACTTTTTAAAATTTGAACAGATTTCAAAACGCCAGGCATCATACACATGCCACCTTTGTAAATGCTTACTGAGGGGAAAAAAACTAGTCCTCAAACAGTAAACAGTACACTGCCAGATTTTCAAGTCGTTACAAACACAACAAATGAAAACAAAATGTGATCTAAACTCGGCTCAATGTCAAACATGTTTGATCGCCCATCCAGGCTTGAATTCATGGCAAAAGTCTGGACTAAAGTCATATAGTGTTGGTTTCAGTCTCAATGAAGCAACTGTTTTTGCTTGAGGATTCAGATTTTACAGACATCAAGTAGCGACCTGACAGAAGTTATGTTGTAGTAATGCCACCTCACCTAAATTTAATTATACTTAGAATTTCTTTAGTCCCAAATTTCACTTCACGTTTTCTAAATGCATTTTATTGGTTTTATGAACAATTCATCAATGATTATTACTATATTTAAATGGAACTCAATCTTCCATCGGAGTGACAGACGTCTCTCTGGTGACATCATCTGCAAGTTTCAACAAACGATGGATCAAACCAAGTCCTATTCTCTGTGTTTATGATAATCTGTCTTACTCAGATGTACATCACGACATTGCAACTTATTCAGTTTTCAACTCAGTGTTTCCACTTTAGTGCAGTGCTGTCTTTTGTAATTGATCATGCGTAGGGTTTCAGGTCTAAACAGACCGCTAAATTAAACATTCAACTTCAGTTGTGTTTCAGACAGAAATGATGCCTCAAATCATGTGTCCATTGATAGACTATAACATTTTTACATTAGCAAGCACCAAATAAACCAATTATTTCTTGTTGCTGCCATTATCTCTATTATTGTAAGGAAAAGCTCTTCTTTTTGTCAGGTTCTCCTGCAGAACTGTCGCCAAGCACACTCTCGCCTGTCAATCATGGCATGGGTAAGAGCCGATTAACTGCTTAACCTCACTCTTGATAGCCATTATATTGACATCTTGACCATTTCTTAAGATTGAGGACTTCAAACATCTATGTCAACTTGTTCGCTTATATTGGTCTTCCTCATCTCTGTTTTAGACCTGCAGCCAGTGACTTACTCGGAGCCTGCGTTTTGGTGCTCCATAGCTTACTATGAACTAAACCAGCGGGTGGGAGAAACATTCCACGCCTCTCAGCCTTCCCTCACTGTGGACGGCTTCACAGACCCCTCCAACTCAGAGCGGTTCTGCCTGGGCCTGCTGTCCAACGTCAACCGCAACGCCACCGTGGAGATGACCCGGAGACACATAGGTATCCGAAACATCTTCAGCTGTTCTGCTATCAAGTGTTTCAGTTGAAATTAAGGGACAGTTCATCCAAAAGCTAAAATCGACATCTTGTATTTGCTTGTACGTCATTCTGAACCTGTATGATGTGCTTTAGTCTAGAGAACAGAGAAGACCTCAGTAGGGCTTTTCACTCTGTAACCCCAACTATCAACATAACTTAAAAATAAATAATAAATCAAGTTAAAACTCACACATTGTCCAGAATAACCCAGGATTGGTTACCCGTGGTTCAGAATAACCCAGGATTAACTAGTTCAAGTGTGAAAAGCCCTATAATGAAACAAAATAACATTTTGAAACTGGTCTTTTCTTGTCCATACAATGAAAGTTAATCATGCAGAAACATTAGGATGACAAAAAGATGACGACTTTTAATTTTGGTTGACCTATCTCTTTGTATGTACCAAGACAATTTTAGACTCCTGCAAAATGGTCACATGTACAATATGAAGTTCTCACTGCTGTTTGTCTTTCATCAGGTCGAGGGGTCAGGCTGTATTATATTGGTGGGGAAGTGTTTGCCGAATGTCTTAGCGATAGTGCCATCTTCGTTCAAAGCCCTAACTGTAATCAGAGGTATGGCTGGCACCCGGCAACAGTCTGTAAAATCCCCCCAGGTAAGAGACTCACTCACTTCCAGTGTCCATGCTACTACAGGTGGGCAGTAAAGTCGTATGGTGCGTTCATGTGCTATGGTAAATACCAAAAACCGGCGTGGAAAATGCACATGAACACCCCCTCATGTAGTATTTTCCACTGGGAAACTCGTAGAATATTTTGATGGACGAGTTGCCGAGATGAGATAACCTTTGAACTTTTCAAATTGGCGGAGAGCACCGCAAGAGTCGTGAATGGTAACAATACATACTATTCATGATCTAGAATATATACAGCATATTATTTACCTTTTGAGTTTTGATGAATTATTGTCTTGCTGTTGCAGATGACTTAAGCCATCTAAAATAGTTTTAGCTAAATAACATGTCTTGATCTCCATCTTTTTACCACATTACGACAACAAAAGCACTTGAACGCAACACTGGTAAATACCAGTTCACAAGTGGAAAATATCCTATTTAGCACGTGAACGCTGCAATTGTCACAACTGGTAAAAATACAATCACAATTGTGAGATATAGAGTTTAATTTACCTTATTTTTGAGCATTTATGAATGATTCAATACTCAGGGTTGAAGTATAGAAGTTAGAATTTGGCTAATTGGCACTGCAAAACATTTGTACCATAAAATCTTTATGTTCCTTTAAAAGCTCTTTTTTGAGCCCTGACCACTAAAAAGAGGAAGTATAAAACGTTTTCTTTGCTTGGGCGAAAATACCTTTTGTAGTTTTCTCACTGGGTTAGTTCCTTGAAATGGTCAAAGTTCAGTTTAGAGTTAAAGGGAAATTTTCTTCAGAGGACTTTTTATTTGCTTACCATGACTCACAAAAGTTCACTAAACAGGACTCATCTAAATGTGATATGAAGCAGAGTTGATTTTTGTTGTTGTTCAGTGACTAAATCTTATGTCTACAGTTCGATTTGTCCTTAGTCCCAAGTAATGAATATCATAAATGCTCCTTGATGGGAATTTTGCCTTTGGGTTGTAATGACATCACATAATCATCTATATCTAAACAAGTCCAAAAATCAAGGTCAGAACCGCCGGCTTTCTTGGTTTTGACGCAACAGTAAGTGTTTTTGTGTGGCAAAAGTTACCAGGGAGACAAAACAAGCTATGCGCTGGAGAGTCAAAGTGGCTTAGTAACCAACAGCAGCTGCCACAACAATAAACACAAAGGAGCTCGCTCGAACACTATGCACAGTTTTACAGTAGTCCGTCCCATTCATGAAAACATACCTATCTGAACTTTATGAATAAAAATGGTGCTTATCATATACTCACTACTTTTATGAAACTTTGGTTGTTGGTCGAAATGTGGTCAACTCTTTTTGGGGTGTAGCAACGAAAACTATCAGTACTCTTTGTCAAAACAAAGAAAACATTGTACTGTAGTGCTTAGCAACAATTTAGTAAAGTGATCTCCGTCCAGGCACAGAGCCGCTCCACCTATTATAAGACCATATGCCGTATGGAAACAGTGAGAATATAAAGGACACCTTTTTCTCTCTCTGGCCTGCCACTGAGGAAACTCCAAACGTTTGGACTCATTCGGGCGCAGACAGTTTTTCTTCTGACTTGGCGACCGTTTCTAAAGTGAAGCAAACACAAGAGAAACAATGTGATATTGAAAAAAAGGTTAGATTAGGAAAGAGTTTTACCATAAACCATAACTTCAAGAATATTTTGTTCTAAAAAACATTTAACCCTACCTAAGAACCCTAAATAGCAAACATGCTGAGGAATCTTTAGAGTCCTGGTTAGCATGCCCACCTCCAATGCTGAAGACACTGGTTTAATTCTTGCTCTGAGCCGGTCAAATAGAACCGGAGTAGTTAAATTGGTGCCGTGACCCGGATGAGAGTGAGGTTTAGGAGAGTGTAACGAAGGCAACCTAGTAAGAGATGTGCGAGTAAAACTCACTCCCCTGGCCTCAAGAGTGTCACTAGCGACCATAGACTGTAAAAAAAGATGGACGACGCCCTTTCGCTCTTTTCCATCAGAGAGAACTGAAGCCGCCAGGGTCCCGATATGGCGCTGACATCTTGGAACTTGAGTCTGTGTACTTGCGTTTTCGGGACCAGACATGCCCAGTCGTAAGTAAAGCCGCAAAATCAAGGCCGCGCCCTCATTCTCGCTGAATCAAACGCTCGTTAAAATAGGGTAAATACAGCACTAACCACATAGTCAACATGAAGTTGGTGCTTCAGTGACTACCTCGCACAGAGAACCTGTCAATCACAGCTGTCAATCATGATGTCACAGCACCATTTTTATAGCATCACATAACTAACTAAAAACAAACTTATTTTAAAAACAAAAACTTGAAATTACATTAACGTGATAGAAACTACAGTAAATGACAGAAATTATCTTTGGAAAAAGGATATGTCAAGTGTAATTTAATTGTTTAGTTGGTCTCGCGTCCCATTGAATAACATGGGGAGGCGGGGTTTATGACCTATACCAGGACCGGTCACAGGGGGGCGATCGAGACATTTTGGCATTTGAGTGACACGCTTGCTAGCGACAGACACTAGAGGCTGTGGTATTTTCGCATCCTTATTAGTGCGCCCACATCCCATGCTGGAGACACTTGTTTGAATCCCACTCGGAGTGGGTCGAGTAGGTTAGATACGAAAATGAATCATGCAGACTATTTTTGCAGTACATTTATTGTGCTGTTCTCAGTCACTTTCATATTAGGAAGAAGAGCAGAAGAAGAACATCCCCCGCTGTGAAGAATGAACAACATGAAGAGAATAACATATTGTAACTTATTCATAACATATTATGAAAGAGGAGAAAAAGGACACTAAAGAGGGGACATCACGTCATCTCTTTCTTCTGTCAAGGACCGAAATGTTCTTATCTCATTCAACACCTGCTCAGAACGAGCGCCGCCCTTGAACTACCCCATCTAAACTATCAAAGAACCGTTGAGGAGTTAATGTCATTTCTGATACATGTTTTCCCATCTGAACAAGATGGAACATGTGTCCAAAAACACTGCAGCAATTACACATGATGACACAGACGTAATAGCCAACACTGACTTTAACCCCTCTTAAATACGATTCCCACAGTGCTTGGCAGTCCAGCGGGTCACACAATCCAGTTCACGAGCCTCCTGCTCTAGTGACCCGCAGGAGGCCAGCAGATTACGGCTACGCAGCCCTGCTCGCTGCGATTTCCTGCTACATGCCAAGTCAACAGATGCCAAAGGAGACTAGCGGATTTTATACGCAAGACCCAGACTGAGCCAGAGAGTGGAACCTTCCAGCAAGAGCTCAGGCTGAAAGTTGATCACAATTAGGAAATCCTGGGCCACCCACTGGGGCTGATGGTGCCACTTTAAAAATAGAGTTGTGTGCCGGGCCGGGAACACAGAACACCCGAGTACAGTAGAAAAAAAGTGATGGCCTTTCTTTGACATGTAATAACATATACTAAACAACACATTACATGCCATGTTTTTTTGGACATGGTACTACTGTAATACCAAAGTATTTTTAACAAAAAAAAGCTCTAAAATGTACCATATTCTTTTGGACATGATACTATAGAGATAGTACCATGGTTTTTGAACTCATAAACAAAATCATATAATATTATCATGATATTTTAACGATACCATTGTATTTTGGACATGGTACCATGGCAATCTCTAATGGTGGTACTATGGTACATGTATGATATCACATGGCTTGGTACTAAAAGCCATGTATTATGGTACTTCTAACTTAGATTACCATAATACATTGATGGTGCATGTTTAAACCATACCATGATAGTACCATGTCTAAAATACCATGATACTTGTCCAAAATACCATGGTAATACCATGGTACATATCTAAAATACCATAACAGTACCATGGAATCATGTTCAAAATACCAAGGTAGTACAATGGCATGTTTAAAATACAATGGTAGCACTTTTTGGTACTTTTTGTTTTAATTAAAACCGTATTCTGGACAAATGTGGGCAAAATGATTTATTGATTTATTTTGGTTTGATTTATTTTCAAAAAATACTTCCCTATATCTGAGCGGTACAAGACTTGGCTACTTTTCCTAAGTTTTCCTCCTGAACACACACAATTTTTTTGACTCAATTCTACAATGTTAAGTGGGTGAAAGAAAAACTCCTTAATCTTGTATTTGGGTCAAAAATGGGCACCCATAGAAATGAATAGGAAAAACTGTAATTAAGAGCATTCTAAAATAAGCCAAAATAAGATGCCAGGTGACAGCAAAGTTACTTCATCTTCAGGTTTTAGCTCTAAGAACTTATTGGATTGATATTTTAATGAAGTTAAAAAAATAAAACTACATAGTAATTGATTTACATAGAAATAATTTACATAGAAAATATGGTACTTTTTGAAGTAAATAAATTCAAAAATACCCCCAAAATAAA
>JAOTRC010000018.1:2971532-2983507 GCA_027497675.1 Cyprinella lutrensis | reverse complement strand
TTATGTAGTTCAGATAACATAATATTTTGAGTTTCTGGTGATTAAATTAATCTCCTTCATTGTATTAACTCAATTTTACCTTCATTGTATTAACTCAATTTTGCCTTCATTGTATTAACTCAATTTTTTTAAGTTAAACCAACAATATTTTTTAAGTTCTTAAGCTTTATTCTGTTGACAAATAATTATAAAAAAGTACATCTGAATAAAAATTTTATAATGTTTTGGTAACACCATAAAAATGTAATTCTTGTGGTGGCGGTGATATTGCAAAATATCACGGCAAAAAGTTATTGTTGATTTTTAATGTAAAAAAGAAAGCAATCCGGTTCCCTTAAAATGTTGAGTTCAGTGAACTTAAAAAATTGAGTTAATACAATGAAGGAGTTTGGCTTAATAAATAGACTCGAATGTGATAAAAATGTGACAAAATATGAACCACATTATTAACCTAAGTTGATTTGACAAAAGATAAAAAGTTGTGATAACAAATCATGAAAATAATTGTTTACAGTGACCTGACCTAAATTTATTAATTCATTTATTTTTATTAGACATAGATAATCGCTTAACTGTATTGATCATGTTTAAACGTAAATAAAATATACTGTATATTAGATATGGAAAGCATTTTTGCCAACACTGTGAATTTGCACTTCATATGGCAATACCTAAGAATATCATTTCAAAATATCAAACTTTTTATTATATAATTATTATTATAAAAGTACTAGACTTTTTTATATGTGTTGACAAGTAGTACAATGGCTACATCTTTATTTTTGCAAATACAGTAACTTCATAGTCACTACATGGAAGTGCTAAAAATATGCTTCAATTTTATTCCATCAAACCGAGTCAACAACTTCTTTAAAACAACCTCGCTCTTTTTACAGTGAAGGTAAATTTCCAGCCCACCCTCGACCCAAAAGGCTTGTTTTGTTAAAGTTCTGTACGTGCTAATGTTTACAGACAGCTAACCCGACCCAACAGCGTGCTGTCAGCTTTGCTTTAGGAAGACACCTTCTCCCAAATTAGAGCCCTTCATAAGCAAACCCTGCAATTTTGTGCTGAGGAAGAGCAGCGTGGGCCGAAACGGGAACAACAACAACTTATTCAGTACCTGTCACCTCCCGTTAATAAATAAGAATCTCTTTTTCGCGGTGTCCCGCGCCGTCCGGGACGATGCGAGGTGCGCGCCCGCTAGATTAAACATCTTGTCTAGTCCGGCAGCATGTTAATGAATAGCAATGGAGATTCACTGTGTTTTAATGAAGAAGACACCGCTTTTACAGGGTGCAATTTATTGGGCCAATTCCCCCTGTCCGTCACAGCAAGAGAAGGGTGGCGGACCCCTTCCCCTCTCATTGTCAAGGAGAGTGTGCTGGAAATTGGGCGAGTGCCTGATGTAAGGCCAGGGCCTCTGACTCAATTTACCCAGTGACATCTCTGATCTTGCTCCCTGGATCAGTAAGCAATTCTGGCAATGAGATGCATGGAAATTAATTACTCTATTTGTGACCCCAACACACACGCGGACACCTTTCTGCTGAGCGGGGTGACGGATTGGTTTACATGCGCTTAATAACTGGCCGGGGTGTTTTGCGGGTTGTCCACACACACACGATTACACGCTCGGTCTGAATGGAAGTGACATGGAGCATGTGTTTGTAGTTGTCTTGTTGTACCATGTAACGTTATTGATTCTGTACTGCAACATTTGCAACATGTTGAACAGGTTTGCTTAAAAAGTATGCAAGCCTATTGCATGTGACTGGGTAAAACTATACAATGAGGTTTCATTAGTCCCACTGAAGTGCCTTGGAACACGCAGCTTTGTATGATGCGTTGACGTTATTTCCACTGAAACAGGAAGCTAAGGTGGGACATATTGAACGGCTCCTCCCCCTTTTAAAAATAGCCAATAGTGTTTAATTTACCTCACAGACTGCAAGTCGTACTTGACGGCACCCTGGAAGCGAATCCGAGCGCAGATGATACGTTGGATTCAATAGTAGAGTGAATAAATTCTAGCTATTTCATTCTTAACTAATGTACAGTTGGAAAATGAAATAAAACTCAAGCGTTTGAGCAACCGAACACACATCTCGAGCCAATATTGTTCCGTGACGTGTCATTGGTCACTTTGGCCAGGTGGTCATAGCATAGGGGGCGGAGCTTTAGATTCAACAGAGCGTTTGATTGGAATGAAGATGTAATGAGAAGCTGAATTCCGCAGTGATGTCATAAACATTCGCGATCCATTTTAGCCAAGTGAGAGACTGTAAGTTTAAATGATAAAAATGAGAATGAAACCATATGCGATAAAAAGAGCGGATACCTCGATGCGCAACCGAAACCTCATGTGATTTTGCCTCAACAGAGAATGTGATTGGGTAACTGGACTAACCAGCAGACCTATCGCGTCGCACAGCATCTCAAATGTTGTTTTGGTCGTTTTGAAAGTGTGTGATCAGAATGATTTAGGTTAATTCCCTCCAAGAAGCATCTCACCTGATTGTGTTCCCAAACACCAGCATCCGAACGCACGAGAACATGAAATGCGTTTATTGTTGGAGTGCCCATGATACACACCCTTTTGATGTCGTACCATGAACTGCATTTCCCATAACCCATTGCCTGGACTCATTATGTGTGATTCTGTGTCTCATCCCGTTGAACTCAGCCTATTTAAGCCATGTGTTTTCACTCACTCTTTGCGAAGTCTTGTATGTGTCACACTGGATCTCTGAGCGCTCTCCCTCTTACCAATTTTGGGTTTGACTTTCTGCCTGGTTTCCCAAATTTCCCTGTTTGCACATGTTTTTCTGTCCAGTTGTCTTTTTTGGATTATTTGCTCTATAGTTTTGACCTATTTCCTGTTTTATGGATTATGATTCTATTGTCCTAAAGCTGAATTTGGATCCTCAACCATGTCAGGAAAAAAGAGCCAGGTTTTATTACAGATATTTTACAACAATTTCCCTGGAAGTGACGATTTCGTTCTCTTAGGCTATGTTTACATGGAAACAATTCTGAAGAGAGAACGCAAAAGTGGCATTGCGTTATCACTTTTTATTCTGCATTTAGACGGGCGTTTTGGGTGGGAAATCTGCGTGCATGCACGACGCAAAAGCGTGTGAAATTCAATGTAGTATACACTCCTGGCGGCTAGGTGGCTATGTGAAGCGCTGCCACAAAACAACACCAAATCCGCGCGCCTGTGTACGACCTTCACTGTCAAGCAGACTTTTGCGTTTTTACCGTTTACACGGGAATGCAGCGGTGGAGCGTTTTTAAGATTTCCACTCTGGAGGGTGGTTTCACTTTTTTTGCGTTTTTAAGCCCCCAAAACACCGTCGCCGTGTAAACGAAAGACACATCCGATAAAATATTTTTACGTTTTCACCCGCGAGCGTTATCGTCAACTTTGAATGGGAACACAGCTCTTGTTAGTTCATGTTAAGGATTAACTAATGCTAACAAATGAGACCCCGTTTTTTTGTGTCATTAAATGTTGCTTTTGAACATAATGGATGAGCATTGGAAGAAATTCCATTATTGCGATGCATGATACTTTGCACCCTGTCCTCCATTCTGTGTTCAAATGGAAACATTATCTCCAAGCAAGTGACCTTGAGTTAGACTTGTTGTAGACGTTAAGTCAAGTTACTGACAGTGATGCACACATATACTCTCACTCTCTGTCGCACACCGTTTTACATTATTCAGCTATTATTCGCACTGACTTTAAATGCTGGTTGGATATATTTATATTAGCAATGTAGTATTGATAGAGGAAATCGGACTCTATTTATTAGCTAAAAGTGCTGTGTTGCTTACATGTAGCTGTCATTATCATTCTTTGGCCAGGTTAGATGACGGTTGCACACAGGTGACGTGTACGCGTTCCTCAAGCAGTCTGGCAGGCAACCTGAGAGATCCCATCTTTACTTATTTATCAGCTAGACATCAGGTCAGTTTGGCGTTCACGTTACATTCCGACACTCAATTACACGGTCCGCCTCAGTCTTTGCTTTAGCTATCCCAGAATCCCTCTATCATCATTCAGAATGCTGACACAATGCATTCAGTCACGTGATTCAAAAGTCTGCCCTTCACAACTTTAACCTAATGTTTTGTTTAATACATTTTTAAAGTTGAACATAAGAAATAAGGTCTTGTTGTGAGATATAGTCACAATTATGAGAAATAGTCACAAATAGCTGCGTTGTTACATTACTGTATGTCGAAATGAACGAAGTCGCAATTGCAAGTAACAAACTTGCAATTGTAGGAGTCCCATTGTGAGATATAAAGTAACAATCACAAGAAATGAAATCTCAATTATGCAAAATAAAGTTCCGTAGTGAGCAATAGGCTCATAGTTATGAGAAACAAAGTCACATTACTATTTATAAAGTTGCATTGTGAGATATTAAGTGACAATTACAAGAAATTATGAGAAATACTCATTGTGAGATTATTATGAGAAATAGGGTCACAACTATGAGAAATAAAACCTCCTTAATAGTTATAAAGTTACATTGTGAGGTACTAAGACAAAATTATAAGTAACAAAGTCACAACTGTAAGAAATAAAGCCATTTTGAAATAAAAAAAGTAATAATTATGAGAAATTAATTCACAATTATGAGAAAAAAAGTTCCATCGCGAGAAATAAATTCGCAATTACAAAAATATGGTCACAATTTTGAGAACTAAAGTCACAATATTAGTTATAAAGGTACATTGTGAGACAATAAAGTCAAAATTATGAGAAATAAAGTCATATTGTGAGAAATTAAGTCACATTTTGAGATATAAAAGTCATAATTCCGAGAAATATTGTCATAATTAGTAATAAAGCCATATTTCTAGTTATAAAATTGTGAGATATTAAGACAAAATTATGGGTAACAAAGCCATTATTGTAACAAATAAACCCATTGCGATATGAAAGTCACAATTACAAGAAATGAAATTGCAAACTGAAAAATGAAATTGCAATTGTGAGATATAAAGTATCAATTATAGGAAATGAGAGAGATATTATTTTGAGATTTTAAATCACATTTATGACTAACAAAGTCTTGATTGCAAGAAATGGTGATACTGTGAGTTGATAAAGTCACAATTACAAGAAAACAGATGGAAATTGCGAGATATAACGTCACAACGTCACAAGTTATAAGTTGCAATCATAACATGATGCATTATACTCTACTAAAACTATTGTAATGACAATTTTGTTTATATTTTATAACTAAAATTCTGAAGCTGATTATTGCAATAGTTGTCCTTTAAAAAAAACTTTTTCTGATACTTTCATATAATTATCCCCCCAGAAGTTTTTATAAAACCTGTAAAGCACAGTCAAAGGGTTCATCAGCAAAGCCAGATCTTCTTTCAGGTCGTCACGTCAAAGTGTAACAATGCGAGAGGGAAGCTAATGGAGAACGAGTTTAGCTAATGTGTCTGGAGTGTAATTACAGCGCCACCTTTCCCTAAATATCACTTTCTTGCATCATGAATTAGCTATAAGATCAGTCTCAAAAAACACATTGAGGGAGTCAATGAGAAAATACCGTCTGATCAGTGTAAGCAGGCCTGAAGATAAAGACCTCACAGATAAGACACACAGCTTTGAGCCACTTAGCAGAAGTGCTACCATTTTAGATGTGGTTACGATCTAGTGAACAATTTTGTACAAGTAAAAACACTTACACTTTGGAATGACCTGAGGATGAGTACATTTTTGGGTGAACTAATGCTTTCAATAGACGATCTAGTACATGCGCTATCAGGGTGAGTCTCTATATGTGTAAATTTGTCATTTATTACATTCATGCAAGTATTTTTTTGTTACAATTAACATGCACAAACACAAGTACGGATCTGTCGTACTCTCTATCTTGAGTCCCTTGACTCATGGTGCTACACTCTCGTTCCGATGTTTCTACATGAAGCAATTAACCTAGCAGCGCGCCTCAGCCCGACGCTCCCCTCTCCACCGGTGAGGGACATGAGGTTAATTGGCAGCTTGGCTTAGACAATTTGCTGGAGTCTCAGGCTGGGTTTAAGGGGCCACGCTCTGCTTTGTACGAATCCATGAGGCACACGTACATCACACTCGTCCCAGTGGAACTGTGGTTTTACAGATGATGAGTCCTGCCAAGTTACAATTTACCCCCAAATAACTCCATTTTAAACATGTGGCACAAGGACAACCTATGACTCTAACCTAGACAGAAATTAACAGAGACGTTCAATCGGGGACGTGTACTAGGAGCTTGCAATAATGTTTTTTTTTTCAGGGCAGGTAACAATATATTGTAGAACACAGTCTTATTCAGGATGTTCTAGAAATTATAACAGAAACACCCATGATTTTTAATAATAAGATTTCACAGTCAACATGGCAAGGTATTTACTGTAAAACAAAAGAAAAATGGTAGCAATTTGCAAAAAAGGAAGGAGCTGAGTAGTTGATTAGTTGAGTAGGTGAGTAGTTGATTAGGTGAGTAGCTGAGTAGCTGAGTAGGTGAATATGTGAGTAGGTGGGTAGTCGATTAGTTGAGTAGCTTATAAGTCGATTAGGTGAGTAGGTGAGTAGCTAAGTAGCTGAGTAGTTGATTAGTTGAGTGGGTGAGTAGTTGATTGGGTGAGTAGCTGAGTAGGTGAATATGTGAGTAGGTGGGTAGTCGATTAGTCGATTAGTTGAGTAGCTGATAAGTCGATTAGGTGGGTAGGTGAGTAGCTGAGTAGTTGAGTAGGTGAGAAGTTGAGTAGCTGAGTACTCGATTAGGTGAGTAACTGATTAGTCGAGTAGGGGAGAAGTTGAGTAGGGGAGTAGTCGATTAGTTGAGTGGGTGTTTAGATAAATAGTCGATTAGGTGAGTAGGTGGGTATGTGAGTAGCTGAGTAGTCGATTAGTTGAGTAGGAGTAGTTGAGTAGGTAAGTAGTGTTCCTCCATAATGTGTCAATGGTTTATTTCCAACTACTTAGCCTCTCAGTGGTGACTGGGTGCATATGCCCTTAAGACTCGCATAAGTTAAATCATGGCCACATGGCACTAAAAAGTAATAGGAACATTTTGCATTTGTGGCCACATTTTCCAATTCTTTCCATTTCATGTGTAGGTCTCTGTGCTTATTACTTTTTTCATGTGCACAACAAGGTAATTGTGACTTTTTATCTCACAATTCAGACCTTTTTTCTCAAAATTGTGAATTTATATCTAACCCTCTGAGAAAAAAAAGTCTGAGTTTTGAGATAATTTTTTTTAAACTCCAAAGAGGAAACAAGCTTCATACATTTCACCCGGTTTCAAAAAGTTCCTTTTACTTGAAAACGCTTGTAAATAAAGCTCCTTGTTTTTCAGCTGTTGATGTCATTATGCTTGTCTGTGCGAGTCTTTCCCCTCCATGTCATCAGTCTTCTGCAGTGCTAGCTGTCATGGCTAATCTCCACACAGTGGGAAACGATGATCGCTAAACCAGTATTTAACGTGTGCTAATTGCTACTTAGCAGGTTTAGCTGACTCACTGCATCTCGGCTGCTCGAGCTGAGTCAAAATTTCAGCTGCTTGAAGAGGTAAAAAATACTGTAACATCCTGATGCCACAAAGCTTATATGCAGTTTAAGGGTTTAGATTTGTTTTAAGGGGAAAAAAATAAATAATTACCAGGGTTAATAGGGTTTCATAAGGTTTCACTTTGTTTTTAGGGTTCCTTTCACACATTCTGTTGACTATGTTGCACCTACATGTCGACTAACTTTCATTAAAGAGTTAGTAGAGTATTATTTGGTAGGGTTGTGGTTTTTAGAATAATGTTGCAAAGTTTCTTATAGTCAGAATGTTCAGAAGGGACCATCAAAATAAAGTGTTACTATTAATAATAACAAATTAATATGGGATTTCCTTCCAACTGTTTAAGAAGCACTTCAAATCTTTCTATAAATTTGCTTCCATGACAGTTATAGATAATATCAAGTTACCACAGATTAGTTAAAGTAAATTACTCAATCAACTGTGGTATTTCAGCAGGAACTGTAGTAATCACAATTTTGCAATGAAGTAGGACATTAAATGTCATTTAAATGTCATACAAGTCAAGGTTATATTTCACAATAAATAAATGAATAAATAATATAATACATTATAAAAGCAGGAATGTGTTTAATTGCTATTAATTGCTATAAAAATGCTATTCCTTTAATTATTTACATAATTAATACCATAATTAAATAAGTCATCAAACATAATAATTTCAAAAATCTATGGCTCAAATTGATTTTTTATAATTATACTTAATGGTATGCATTTCATATGCCATTAATTTATGCAGATTTTTTTTAAAGACCCCAGAAAAAAAAATCCTATAAACACCAAACTGCATTAGTGTGATTTGCTTAATCAAAAAAAAAAAAAAAAAAAAAAAAAAAATATCACAATGCTTTTTTATTTTTATTTTATTTTTTTTTACATTTTGAAATGAAATGTAACCTGGACTTGGTTTGTGTAGATTCACCCTTATTTAACCCTATTAAGAAAACAACCATGTAATAACAATCTCACTTTCATTTAGTCTCCATTTAAACCCCTGTGGAAATTATTGGGGGGTTGTTGACCACTATTTGGATGGGGGTCTTGAATCACATTTGGATCATATGGAGATTTTCCAGTTAACCTGGCAGATTTCCGAATCCCCTGGCTGTTGGTGCACAGAGGAGGAGGCAGGCCCATGTCCCGCTCCTCATTCAGGTACAGCCGCTGGAAGCACGGGGCAGCTCTGAGGGGGTTGAGCACAGTCTGGCCCGCGGCTCAGTCTCTCTCTCTCTCTCTCTCTCTCTCTCTCTCTCTCTCTCTCTCTCTCTCTCTCTCTCTCTCTCTCTCTCTCTCTCTGTGGCTATCCTGCTGAGCCCCATCAGGCTGAGGTCTGAGGACTATTGTCTCTGCTCTGGGGAGGAGGACAGGTTTGTGAACCATGGCTTGGTTAAATTAGCATTCGTCTCATTGGTGTCTTTGCATTGCCGCACATTCAGCCTTGTTAGCAGCACAGTTTTTCACATTGTCACGTCAGAAGCTGCGACAACAAAACTGAGTAGAACTTCAGTCAATAAAAACTGGTTTAATAGTATTAGAGCATGTTAGTAATTAGTTTCTGACTAATATATGACTATGACTAATACTGGTTGAACAAACGTGTCACTGTTCTCACTGAATCTCACATTAGAAAGTGATATTCATATTCATTCAAGTGACATTCATCACTTTCTAGGAATTTAGTACAAATTAAATTAATTTGAATTACATAGTGCTTCTTTTGTAATGTGTTTAGACTAGTATTTATTTATTTATTTATTTATTTTTTTTGTATTGACAATATACAATATTTTGTTTTATAGAATCCCAGTTACATGCACAGTTAAACTCTGTTTATCATGTTTTATTATAACTATTGTACATTTTAATACGGATTGTGTTAAATGGCAGTTGTATAATTAGCATAGTTGCTCCTTTATAATCATCAGTATTTTAATCGACAAAAAGGGTCTTATAGGGTCTTAAAGGGTCTGTTCATATATATTTTTATATATTTTATATAAAATTTAAACACTATAAATTTAAGTTTAAACTTTTTATTATGATTTTTATAATACAAACATTTTTTTGTTTATTTATTTATCATAATCTAATTGTATTTAAAAGTTTGTATTCATTTATTGATGTGAAACAGCCACAATGAAAGTTTCCTTCATAACAAAATTTTAGCCAAGAATCAATCAACAAATTTGGACTTCTTTATACCTGACAAAATATGAAACTTACACACAAATTTGCTAATGTATGCACTCAATCGCCTCCAGATTAATCTGATTGGTCCAGTCTTGAAAAGCTGATTCGCTATGCTTCATTTCAAAGGTGTAACTGCTTTAACCTTAACAAGAAATATTACTCCCCTTATCATGATGATTATAATGCAGTCCTTTGTTTGCACTGCTAAAGTAAAACTTTGTCTGAGGACTAGCATTGCTGTCTGCTCACTTGACTTGAGAATTACGTGTTTGCTCGTCTCCTTTCTGCTCACTGGGCCTTTACTGCCCTGTATCGCCAATAAAACCTCCGCCAACAGTCTGAGAGTAATTAAGTGACTGATACACACAAGCAGCCTTCACAAAGACGGAGCAAATTGCCCATTCATTACCAGGGCGACATGGAAGGAGAATTCCAAATAGACAATAGAGCCCCTAGTAATTCAATCTAAGCTTACTTACTTACAGAAAACACTGAGATAATGAACTGCCAGATAACACACGACGATTGAACTGGGATGAGAGGCCAAGAATTTGGGGGAAATATCCATTGGAGAATAGTCACACACACACACACGCACGTTCTGTTAATATTGTCACTCACGCTATGAAAATATCCATCTGAACATCTCACACAATTGTAGTTTGCAGCGCCGGAGCCCCGGGGGACGCTATTAAAGGTGTAGTTTGCGGTGGGTTGGGAGAGATACTAAGAAAAAGAGGGATTTGAGCTGCTGCGCGAAAAAGGAAGGCGATGTAGTGAGGGAAAAAGTAATTTATAGGCGTCTGAGGAATAGAATTTATCATACGATCTGCTCTATGCCGCTCAATTGATATGTAGTTGATTTCAAACACCAGCCCTCGGGCTCCCACCGGGGACACTTTCAGATTTTACGCTTGGATATAACTGTTTAACTCCCCATTTACCAAAACAACGGCCCCTGACAGCACAAACAACACACTCTGGGGTGGGGATGGGGGTCTGACCTCCCTCGAGTCCACTGAGAATACAATAAAACCAGCCACACAATGCAAGAGGAACGCTTTTATGGGCCTGTGAAGCGAGTGTGTATACATTAGTGTGAATTTAATTAAGGTGGATGCAAATGTGTGTAATAACAGAAATGATGAGACAAATACATTCTAATTTATCATTCAGCCTTCATGGATGTATGAGCTTACACATCCGCTGACATAAACTGACTGGCTTTACATAAGAGCACAATAAAAGGTATTCTAAGGTAAGTATCAGTATCAATTGTTCATATTACTTCTCTGCTGACCAGTATTCAACCAACTAGCAACCACACAGAATATTTTAAAGCAACGAATAGCAATGGACTAACAAATCACTCAGAAGTATACATGGGTTCAGATACAACATAGACATAGCAACACCCTGGCAACCATCCAGAACACCGTAGCAACACCCAAGCCACAACATTGAACACCTTAGCAATCACATTAGCCATACAATGAGCTAACAACCACATAGATGCCAATGGAACTTTAGCAACTACCTTGAACACCCTAGCAACACCCTAGCAACCACTCAGTACACTTAAGTGACAGATAGCAATGTGTTAACAAATCACTCAGGAGTGTGATGTCACGTCTGTTGTCAGGGTTGGAAGACATTTTGCATATTCAAAGTCTAGTGTGGCTAGAAGGCAATCACGCAGAACACTTTAGAAACCCCAATGCCACAACTCCACCTACCTTAGCAACCACCAAAAACACCTAGACGTTCTGGAGTAATGCACTAACAACCACTTTGAACACCATAGCAACATGCTGGAAACCACCCAGAACACGCCGGAATCCACCCAGGACACCTCAGCAACACATAGCAATGTATTAACAAATCACTCAGAAGCATAATGTCACCTTGGCAACCACTCAGAACACCCAAGCCACAACTCCAACTACCTTAGCAACCACCAAAAAAATCTTGCTAAAAATGGCTAAATTTGTCTAAAAATGCCGCCAAATACACCTTGCAATACAGAGCAATGCACTAACAAGCCATGACAACTTACACCATAGTAGAACCCTGGAAACTACCCAAAACACCATAGCAACATCCAAGCAACAACCCCAAACACCATGTCAACCACCCAAAACACCCTAGTGACCACCCATAATAACTTAGCAA
>JAOTRC010000018.1:2928789-2951313 GCA_027497675.1 Cyprinella lutrensis | reverse complement strand
AGTACTGTTAATCGATTAATAAAATATTAATCACAATACTTATGTAATGTCGAGACAACATAAAGGAAGTGTATTTTAAATGCTTGTTTAATGGAATCATTTTATGACTGAAGGCCAATAATACAACAAATGATGTCTCATGAAAATGCACCCCCCCCCACACACACACACATTTTTCTCATGAAAAAAATCAACAATCCTCACATAAACCCATAAATAATAGTCACATTTTAACAGTGCCCATCCTACCTATCTAACAGGTAGGACATTTACAAAAATCCTTATTAAAGCTTCACAAGTTTTTTTTACTGTTTCACTGTTAACTTTCTTCTTTGATTAACTTGAGTGACAGTCAGCATTAGGGGCTGCTTTCACTTTAAGACCAGCCGCTGCTGCACATGACGTGGATCTCACACTTCTCATTCTCTCGCAACTCATTACTTTCATTTAAGACTTTATTTAACTGATTTGTGACTGTTCCTATAAGGATACTTGACAAAACTGACATTTTGTCATAATTGTGTGTGTTATTGTTCATGTTGTGCGCGAAAGATAACTCGATTCTGTGCACATGAACGATACTGGCGTGTCATTCATATAATGTATAAACTATAGCCAAATAGTGACAAAAAACGGATGCTGTGTTGACAGCAGTCATAGCCAACTATATATCACACGAAATACGTTCTGAGGAAACTATTTTGCAAATCGCAATTACATATATATATATATATACACAATATATTTAAATGCATAAATATTCACATAATGCATAAAATAGCATTATTCAAAAGAGCAATGCACATCCCATATAGCAAAATACGCCATAATCTAGTTATTGTGTTTGCTTCCCATTTTGCTCACTGAACCATGTGGCACCATATGAGTTATAGAAGACATTACCTTTCATCTTCCTCACAACAAGACATTAATTTAGGTCCCTCCCACCAACAGAGAGAGAAAAACCTGTCTGTCGTTTCATTCAGGCATGATTCAATTATACAGGACCTAACATCATAGCACAGGCAAACTTGAGTCAGTTCTGTGACTGTGTGAGTTTAGAAATCACATATGGAAACCCTCACTGAACTCTACACAACCTCCAAACTGAACGAGAACAAGCAGAAAGCTCTCCACCCTTCTGATACCACCAACCATTTTTCATCATCACATGGTTGGGAGGTGGAAATGTGTATTTTGACTTTGACTTTCATACTGTGAGTTTGCAATAGTGAAAAAAAGATTGGGTGGTGGGAGACTGCTACACTGACTTTCTCTACGTCTGACCATTAGGCATTTCAGAGATTGTGCATGCGAGAGAGACATATCCATGTGGGTAGTCAATGCCAAGGTCTCTGCACTCTCATTTGGATGTAAACACAGTACTGAGTGCCTTTATGCAGATGTATTTTTCATATTGTATTTCAGTGGATGGCATTTATTGCATACAGATTTAATGTTTTGCTTTTAAAATTTTTCCCTTTGTGTGTGTGTTTTTTCCCCCAGACGATAATTGCTGAACAGATCAGCTCCTGACAATAGTAAGTTACAAACAACAATAAATAACACTAAATAGATTTGAATACTGTGACATTACTGTAATATTCATCACTACCAGGTATTCTACACTATGGTTGCTTTTGTCAAGAGTCAAAGAAACATCAATAAGTCATAAATAACAATGATTCTTACAATGGTAGTTATCGTTCTCTCTCTCTACCTTCTCTTTCTTGGAAATCTCTATAAAGGACTAAATGTCAGCTGCTGGTCTTTGTAACAGCTGATGAGGCAGATAGAAGAGGAGACAAGTCCCATCTGGAAGGTTCAATTTAATTTCCCTATTTTCAAAATTCCATAGATTACTAAAACATACAAGCATAAATCAGAAATATCTGCACTCTATAGGAATATACCAGTGTTTTGTTTTTAATCACTATCATTATACAGTATTTGAGTAGTTGACCTGCATTTCAACATCTTGCCGAATCTCAACTAAAACGGTTTTCAAATTGTCATACAATTACACATGCACTTTTTGTGCCCACTTATGAATTGAGAAACTACGTGGAATATTTTTATTGATAGGAATCGCACCGCAAGACTGTTTAAGAATCAAAAAGTGGTGAAAAATGATGAGCGGTCATATGTAATTTGAACCTAAAATCCTGTTAATGGAGAAGGAAAAAAATTTAGTCAACTACCCATTTGCATCCTCCAATATCAGAGTGTTTTGAATTAAGGCCGTGTACACCAGCAGTAGACGTGCAGGCTGAGGGAACGTGTCCAGTATGACTCAGAGGCTGCGTGTGACCCTCTGTCTCTCTATTCACTCCTGGGCTGGGTGGGGACAGATGGAGGGAGGGGTCTTAGGGATTAGACTGGCATGAGGTCTGCGGTGGGAGGTTTGGCCAAGAATGCATGGTGGTTTTGAGTGGGAGGATGTGACCTCGGAGGTCTATACTATTGCAGAAAAGTGTATGTGTGCGTCTGTACACGTAAACGACTTTCATTTAGTCATCATACGTTGGATAAGCCTCTCTGAAAAACGAACAGCAGGTAATAGCAGTCAAACTAAGATAGCATCATTTTATATAAGACGCTGTTATTCTGTCCTCCAGCCCACATGCATTTTGTGTCAGCCATTTTGCCAAATGGGCTTTTTATGCAGGTATTGCCGAGCTAAAGGATGGCTGTTCTGACCACCGGCGGAGGGGTTTTATAACAGACCAGCTAATGAAAATCACATAATTTATCGGCTGTCAAAAAGCCATTAAAAGTCAAACAGCATGCGAATTGAGTAACGGGCTAAAAGCAACGAGGCTAATTGATTTATTTTCATTCTGTAAAAATGGTGTTTTTATATGCTCAGGTAACTAATTGACACTGGAATTGTATTCTTTTTTTTTAAACCTTGGATATGTCTGCTATAGTGTGCAGTAGTTAAATTGAATTGTAAATTGGAATTTGATTTGTGTAATTGTGGACTGAAATGCAGGGTTTTGGAATGCAAAATATTTATGTATATACAGTATTTCAAAACTGCCCTTTTTTAAAATTCATATAGTTTGTCTATTCTCTTTTTCATAACTGAGTTTGGCTATGTGTGTGATTTGATGCAGTCAGAGGTTTGGTCAAAGCCTTTGCTAGCTAAGCATGTAAAATGTCACTTTAGTTATTGTTCACTCAAACACTAAGAGACACATGCACACACCCAGAACTGCAACCTCTCTCTTTCTCCCTCTCTCTTTCTCTGCCCGTGCTCCTTTGTTTCTGGAGTACCCCTGATCCTCTGTGGCCGCTTAGCTCCAATTAGAGCATCCCACCAACCTGGCCTCTAACACAAATACACACACACAAATGCTTAGCCCCAGCCTCCTCTCACACTGCCTCATTTCAGCCCTCAATCTGACTAATTACTCTGAACCTTGCATGCCCCATCTCTCCCAGCTTCCAAACACACACACACACACGCCACCTGACTTCTTCCGTTGGCCATAACCACAAATCCAAGTGCTCTTGTTTGTCAAATATTTCAGATCTAGTCCACTCCGATGAGTGTGTTACGCATGCTCCATCAGTGTCCCGTCAATGTTATCGATTTCCACCATATCCATCTTACTCATTCACTTCACTTTCACTCCTGCTTCCACCATGAGCACCACAGGCTTCTATTCTGAGAGTTTAACATGTTAAAACATGCAACCGACATGGTGATAATTGTTTCAACTGCGCAAAATCTTCCGGTGAGATTATTTTGTCTCAATTTTCACCCTGAAAAATAACAGGTTTATTTAAAGACACCGAAGTGAAGATCCCCTGCAAGCTGTCATGAAGTGTGTTAAAAATTGCACATCTCATTTTTTTAATTTAAAAATAAAATCACGTTGTCCTGTTATTTGGGAATTCACTAGAAGATTGGTAGATTAGAAAAACTGAAATTCATTCAAAACACTGCATGTTTATAGTTTAGTTAAAATTTATTTAGTATTTCCACTCAAATCCAGTCAATATGCCAATAAAAATGCTAAACTTTGTTTTAGAAAAACGTACGAATTCAGGAGAAACCGGAAACCCAGACCTTAGAAAATCCCTGCTGTTTGTATTCAATTTTGATTTGTTGAAGGACAAATATATTTTTCTCCTCGCATCAAATTCTCTCTCTTATTTGACATATCCCGATTGTCACAATTCTCATTCGTCTTGGGAGTAAGGGGTGAAGTTTTCTCCCTCTGAAGCAAATATCTCTTTCTGTCAGAGGACATGAGGATCACCCAGTCCAATTCCTGTTCCTGTCACCTTCTCAAAGGAGAACCCCGACACCACATCAACTCTTTTTGGCGGCTTCACTGCCAGGCAGCACTGCAAGTGTCAGGCTGCTGAGCTCAGGCTCGGCTCACCCAGATGGAGCTCGCCACGTTCAAATACGAAAAACCTGTCGGAAAACGACGGTTGTGCTTCGTATCAGAGATATTTTAGGGGATACGAATTCTGGTAATGTTTGAGTTAAGATTTAACTGCTTAAAAACAAATATAGCATCCATGTCGGTTCACTTTTTCCTCAAAGACTCTGAGAGTTTAATGGATTTTCAGTGCAAAGAAAATACATCTAGAGAAAAAAAATATGACTACTAATAATTATCATGCTGATTTTGATGATAATTATCATAGTGACTTTTTATATTTTACATCAAGGAAAGCCTCATGGATTGTGGGGAAAATGAGAAATACGTGTCACTGGTGAATCCTTGAGCAGATATTTAACCCGGTGGGTGGCTCTCATTGTGGCCTGCTCCAAACCAAGGTGACATTGAGCAAGACGCTTTAGCTCATTTCTGATCATTAACATCACTGACGATTCTCTCCATCTCATTTGCGTGGTGCAGTCACTTATGGTTGGCTGGAGGGAGACTGAGCGATGGTGGAGATCGAATTGTATGACGGTTGGCTGTAGGGTGGCCTTTGCTGTGTTTGATCGCAGTCGGAGCTCTCGAGCACGATGAGGAAGACCGCTGTGGTCCATCTGGCCTGGTCTTTAATCAGTGCTTCCCTTCAGAGAGGGGGCCACGCTTTCACTGAGCTGACCAGGCCAGCTTTCGCTAAGAGCTACCACAAGATGAATGTAGCTTATTCATTAGATTATTCATTCCTCTGTAGTGAATTTTAATAATGGGGTGTTTTGGGGCCTAAATATGTATGTTTTGAAGGAAAAAAAAGAAGTTGTTTAAGTGCATTGAGTGTCTTAACCGATGTAAAAATAGTTTATTATATCTTATTCTATTTAAATTCTGCCCCTCAGAACATGTATGACTGCCAAATATACCGTAATTCCTCAAATAAAAACCGGCGCCTTCATTTCCCTGAACTGCAGAAGGTAACTGGCTTTTATTTGAAGCAAGCTCAGGCCTTTTTTTCTAATTCCATCTGCTTGAGAAATAATAGGGTTGGGCCGATAGAAGATGCAATCGTCCATCACGATGGCCGACAGACATCATGATGTTGAGCCGGCATAGTTACTTACCCTGTGTACCTCACATAAATAAAACACGTCGGCAAATATATTTCAATGGATTGTTATTGATGCTTCCAAAGTGTATTTTAACTAAAAAAATGCATTTTTTTTGCTATAAATGATATGTAATTAAATGTCTGAAACCCAATGTAAAATAATATTGTTGGTTTAAATTAAAAAATTAAGTAATCTGGTTGCCTTAAAATTTTAAGTTCATTGAAATGGAAAAATTGAGTTAATACAATGAAGGAGATTGATTTAATCACCAGAACCTCAAAATATGTTATCTGAACTACATAAATTATTTAAGTTGATTTGACAAAAGAAAAGATGTTGTGATTACAAATCATGTTACTTTAATAACAACACATTACGTTATTTTTTCAAAATGCAATTTTTGACTGTAAAACTTGTATTGATCTGGAAAAAAAATAGCGTACAAACAATTTTCACTCAGAAGTTACTAGTAAATTTTACAATTAATTACAAAGAAATGGCAAGTAACATTAAATAAAACAAAAAGTACAGAAAAATATATTTTTACAGTGCATCGTGTAAAATTACATTTGATTCTTCAGCAATTTTTTTTATGTAATAATGTAGCAAAATTATTTGACTGAATGAAACAGAATCATCATGATGTATTGCATCATGAACTAAAGAATCATAGTTTAATTCAATTTTTTTCAGAGCAAAGATGTATGCCCTTACATATTATTAACCTATTATAATGTTTCAATCAGGCTTTGATTCTATTTTTCTCCACTGTAGTTCTTCATTCTGGTCATTATGACTTGAAAGCGAGAGTTACATTCACAAAGGATGCCATGTTTTGAACTTAACCCTCAATTAGAGAAGTGCACCAACTTACCTAATGAGCCACGCAGTTCGGCAGATGCCTGCGACTTTATTCCCAGTGGGTAATCGTCTTACCGAAATATATATCAAATTAATTTTTTGATCTGTGTCGGCGTCATGACAGAACATCCCCTCTTAAACTTTTAAACCAAAGCAAGCATACATATCAAACACCCCCCCTGCTCACTTCTCATTACTTTACCGGAATTTGAGTTGAGCAAAAACAAATAAACAAGTTGCATGAGAAATATTACCGCATTATAACTATCATTAGTGATTTCTTTTTTCTATAATAACTTATAAAGACGCAATGCCAGGGTTCAGTTTCAGCACTAGAGTAAGAAGATTAAAGTTTTATTTGATTCACTCTCCTTTTTAAACATGCTGTTGTTTTGAAGTTTTTTACTTTTAAAGGTTGCTTTGGACTTTTGTCCTATTTATTTTTCATCTACAATTCACTTTTCATCAAATTTCCATTCCTTTTTTATAAATGGAAAGCTTTAATACTTAGATTTTCTTTTCCACGATACCACGTTCCCTTAGATCCGGCCTTGAGCACTTCTCATGCTGGATTTGAAGTTTTAGCTAAATGGATGGTTGATGTTTGCGTGTAAAGGGATTGAACACAATGCGAAGCAAAAGTCAAAAAGTTTAAGAAGATGATCAGATATTTAGGCCTTGTTGTGCCTTCTGTCCGCTCATAAAGAAAGTGATTTCGGCTGAACGGCTCTTAGTCACACTGTGCAGGGCTCTTGAAAAGCGGCTCTTGATCTGGACCCCCCAATCATGAAATTACACAGAGCGTCTTAAAGAGCGAGGTTAAAGATTATCTGAGGATCGTGCAATGCATTAGCCACTCCAAACTCTCCACAAAGAAGCTGTGGTTTTCACTTTTCATAATTAAAAGAGTGTTTTTATTCTTTGTTTGATAAGTACTTTGAGAAGCTTTCCCTGTCTCGGCCTAAGATGATTATGATTAGATTGTTCATTGAAACGGGACAAAGAGGCCGTCCGAGAACAGATCTTTGAAGAGTAATCCACCGGCTTCAACTCATACAGTAGTTTGAATTTCCGCGAAATGCATTACTGGGTATATCGTATCACTTCAATCCTGATTTTAAGTAATCTGTCATCTATTTACAGATTCATTTTTTGCAAACTTGAATGAGCTTTTAAAAGTTCATACTGTACTTGCATACTTGCATTTTTCAGTCAAAGTTTCATTCAAAAAGCCACGCTTTTTCATTTAAATACCAACAAACACTACCGAGATGACGTCGATCAGGCCAAAAGGGGGTAAAACAAAAGGTTTTTCTTGCTGTTGTAGTTAAATGATTTTATCTTCACTCACACACAGCTGTGTGAAGTTCTGGAGAAAGATACACAGTGTGTGTGGGAATGTAGATGGCGGCAGCTGCACGGATGCAGTGTATGGATTTGTCTTCCTCTATAAGTTCAGTGATTTGTCTATTTCTCCTGAACTGAAAGGAAGCATACGTTGTGCTGCCTGAACAAACGTCTGTAAGCAAAGTCTTATTTCCTTCGGCATGCGTTTTAGAGGTTTGAAGGCAATAAGGTGACACGAATAGTGATTATCTGATATCCAAATGATTATCTGATACTTGAAAACTGTGCTTCGGTATATTTGGCTCACACTCTAAAAAAATATTAAGGTTCTTTATTGGAATCTATGGTTACCTGAAGAACCATATTTTCCAACCTGATCTCATGAGAATTCGTACGAATTTTACGACGTGGCTAATTCGCACGACCTCACTCGTATACGAATTTTTGCTAAATCGTACATATTTTACGAATTGGCCAATTCTTATGAATTCGTACGAATGACCTACCCCTGACCCCGCCCCTAAACCTACCCATCACGTGGGTTGGACAAATCGTACGAATTTGTACGAGTGAGGTCGTATGAATTAGTGCGAATTAGCCACTTTTTAATCACTCGTACGAATTCGTACGAATTGGTTGTGAGATAGCATAGGGTTTTCACATACATAGGGGCTTTCGTACCAGAGGAAAAGTTTCATAGTTCCTATAACTAATGAGGGAATTACTCGCTTTTCGGTGTGTTCGCACCGCAGGAACTGGGAAAGATTTTGGTTATAGGAACCCCTTTGGGGGAAACTAAATTAGCTGTTACTTCAGAGTAGACTGTAACCCAGCACAACAGGAACTACCAGTGACCAAATGTACGTTGATTGGCCAAACCAAGTGTGCCGCACAAGCCCTCAAAAGTGAAGCCAAAACGTCTCGATCGCCCCCCTGTGACTGGTCCTAGAATAGGTCATATACCCCGCCTCCCCATTTTATTCAACGGAACGTGAGACCAACTAAACAATTAAATAACACTTCACATATCCTTTATCCAAAGGTAGTTTCTGTCATTTACGTTGATGTAATTTCAAGAGTTTGTTTTTAAAATAAGTTTGTTTTTAGTTAGTTATGTGATGCTATAAAAACGGTGCTCTGACATCATGATTAACAGCTGTGATTGACAGGTTCTCTGTGCGAGGTAATCACTGAAGCACCAACAGATTTTTTTCATTGGAGAGGAACGAAGCAGACAGAGGCCACTTAATAAAATTGTGGGGCGTGAATGAGGGCGCAGGCTTGATTTCGCAGATTTACTTCCTGCTCACGACTGCGCATGTCTGGTCCCAAAAACGCAAGTGCGCAGACTCAAGTTCCAAGATGTCAGCACCATATCGGGACATTGGCGGCTTCAGTTCTCTCTGATACAAGAGCGAAGGGGTGTCGTCCATCTTTTTTGACAGTCTATGGACCAAACGCATGCCATAGGCAACACTGGCACCTGCCATTTTTAAAAAGCTGTGTAAACAAACACAGTTTACTTATATTTACTCCACAAACTAACTTCAGGAACAGCGATAGATGGAGTGACGCTGAAGTCCAGGCACTTCTCAACCTTTACGCTAAAGAGTTGACATCACTGTCGGCCATCTTGCGTCACTTCAGAGTTCCTACCGCTGGTGCGAATGCAAACGGGGAAATTACCCTTAGGGGAACATTTGGGGACCGTCCTGGTGAGTAGTTCCTATAACTACCTGGTACAAAAGCCCTTTATGGCACAGAAGAACCATTTTTGGTTACCCAAAAAACATCTCAGTGGACAGTTGAATTGAAAGTTTTGATGGATGATAAAGTTCCACTGAAGAGCATTAAAAACAATTGCATTATTCAATGTGTTAAGGTACTTTGACTAAAACAGGAAGACAGGGCGGGACATATCAAGCAGCTCCTCCCCCTTTTTAGAATAGCCAATAGCGTTTCATTGAAATCACAGCTCGGCCAAAGAAACTCTGGAATTCGACATAGAGCATTCAAAACAGAGCTGTTCTCCTAATGTCCTTCATATCACTTTATAAAACAGCATTCAGTGCAGAGTTCAAATGGTTCCGATACGTTTTCTGGGGCGACGCAATCATATGATCCGCAGTATCGTGCCTCTGGACCGGAGCTGAGCAGTTCCCATGACACTAACCTGAAACCAGACTTCATTCACCCCAATGGAAAGCATATTTACACTGTCTGAATCATTCCCTATCCCTTTTATAGTGCACTATGTGCCTTTCACCATGTAGAAAACAGTAAATGTGTGACCAAGTGACCGATTTCAGTCGCCGCTTCAACATCTATTCATAATGTAGAGGGCCGGGGCTTCAGATTCTAGAGCATTTGATTGTGCAGAGTGATGTGTGAAAGAATATTTGAATGCTTATATCTTCTAAATGCGAATTTTGTCAATGTTTCAGAGCACACTAGCTTAAATCACCTCAAGACTAACATATTCATACTAAAAGCAAAATAAAAATCCTTCAATTTGGATCTCAAGGGGATTTTAATGTCATTGAACCATAAATGCCTATGTTTGTTATTAAGCGTGCATTCCACAAAGGTTACTTTTGGTGGAAAGGGTTTCTTTGGGTTATTCAATATTCTTTACAGTAAGAAAGATGTGGCCAATTTAAGAACTGTTCACTAAAATAATTCTTTTATGGCATCACTTCAACTAATCCTTTATTTTTAAGAGTGCACGGTTAAGGTCTATAAAGGTCGGCTTCAGTGTTTGCTGGCCATGAAACAGAAAGTCAGCCGCACTGGCCCTGTTAATATGGAGGTGGCGTTCAGATGGACTCAGTGCAAGTGCAGGATTCAAAGCGAAGGTTCTGGCTCCCGGCACATCCCGGCAAGCGTGACTCCCCTCTCCCCGTGTCTCTCTCTCTTGAATGCTGCATCTGCAAGAACTTTATTAAGGCAAGCGAGCGGTGTTATGCATCTCTGTTTGACACTTTAGAATTACAGCACAGGTGTTTCAACTTAAAAGGGTCTATTCATTCACGCCAAGCCGAGTGACAAGCAGGACCACAGGGGCCGCGGGAGGATAGACGCGATACAGGCAGGCGGCGGAGCGCTCGTAGGGTGTTTGAATGGATGATCGGTGAAAACAGTCGCCCCATACCCAGAGGGATCAGACCCAATGATAGTCTTTCTGCGGCTGCTTAGAACATAATGCATGTGCTATTGGGCCAAAGTGATAATGTGCTTTCTGTATTCCCTTCTCTCCCTTTATCTGGAGGAATGAATCAAATAAAAGAAGAGAAACACGATTTTCGACCCATTGCTTTTGATTAAGTGATTTAACATGCAGAGTTCCCAGGCTCGGCAATATCTCTAATGGTCTGGAAAAACAGGAGAGAGAGAGGGAGGCGATAGGAAAGCTTTGGTCAGCCTTGCGCAAGGAACATTATCCAGGAGTTTGTGTGTGTGTGTGTTGGGGAGGGGTGAGGAGGGGGTAGCTGTTAAGAACTTTAAAATTTGCCCTCTTTGCTTTTTCAAAGGCTAGTTGGTGTATTATAGTTAAGTCGGCTTTGGATTTGTGAAAGGCTTTTAACACACCCCCCCAAAAAAACAAAACAATACAAATGCAGCAAATCTTAGGAAACTGAATGAGATGCTGTATTTGATAATAAGCAAATCCAATATAAGGAAATAATGAATCCACAACTAATAGAAAGTCTTAGTGCAAAAAAGCATTTATAAATATAAGGCTGGTTATTTCAAGATAAATGTGCAACATTTTTCATTATGTTACAAATGTGCGCTGAACAAAATTTGTAGAAGTATGATACTTTCGGTTGAAAAATTGCAGGTAAATTTCACAAATTATGACAAATAAATGGCAAGGAACACATTAGACTAAGCGTGCAATTTTGTAGAAAGTCTGAAATTGTATTTTTGTAAAAAGTACTCCAATAAACTTAATATTAAATATTAAAAATATTAAATACTACTATTAAACCTCTTCTTAAGTAAACTGTTAAAGTAAATACACATTTTTAAATTTAGCTTATCAGCTTTTATTTGTGCTGCTAAGAAAACACAATCAAAAGGATAAGTACATGGTTATTATAATGAATAACATTGTAATAACAATGTAACTACAATGTAACTTCAGCCCTGCTAAAGAGCACAAAATTAGAAAATTTAATCACATACTTCACTCAGATAACATAAAAATATGGTCAAAGACTAGTTATCGACCTATAATGTTGTTTTCCATCAGTTTTCATGTGTGAATTCCATGCACAACATCCAAAAAAACAACTTTTCTCTACAGGCAATTATTACAAGTGTGTCGAAAAGAACATTACCGGTAATTATGGCAGGCAATAACTGTAATGATCAGAGCGGGACCATTAGAATGCAGAGGAGCAATTAGAAGTTAATCAACTAAAAGGTGGTGAATAATTATAATAGCAATCGAGAGGTTCCTCCCGGACAATACGCCCCGCTCTCTTTCGAAAACGCTGCAGCAACGTTTGCCAAGGACGCATTGCCACAGCTGATTCCAAGCTCAATTTTAATTTTAAAGCCGTTTATGTGCTTTTCCGCTCGCAGCTGAGCTTAATGTCTCTGATTCGCTCTCAAATGAATTGCAGGGGATATTTACAACTGAACCGCAAGCTACGTCTACTTGTCTTTGTGTTTTCCCAGCCCAGCAGAGGAAGGCCATACAGTAATTGCCATGCATTTGAGATGATACGGGTTGTTTGTTTGTGTGGAAGTGGCTCTATGTGTGTGTGAGTGTGTTTGTTTGTATAGCAAAGTGGAGTTTGTTTGTGTCATATATCTCCAATGAGACTGAACCATAGGCTGCTGAAACTCACACACGCGTGTACATCCGCGCACACGGTACTAATGGTCTGTCTGACAGAGGTAATAACTTGTTGTGTTTAATTGCACTTTGTGTATGAGGTAAAGAATTGACTAATTAAGAAGAAGTAATCAGTGCAGCGGCACTAGGAAAAGACCATCAATAATTAAAGCAGGGAATGCATCAGTGTTCAGTGAAATTAAACAAGAGAGAGTGTGTAAACAAATGCAAAAGAGCTAATAAGGGCCAAACACAGATATGCAGTGTGTCTACAAAATGTGTCACAATCCATAAAAGAGCATGCTCATATTGCATTCCCAGGTGTTACAGTGAACATTAGCGGAATATTTCTCCGTAAATTATTGTCATGGCACTGCAAAGTTTGAATAGCATCATGCTAAGCACGTTAGTTAAGGCTAAAGTAAGTTACTATTTGGTACAGTAGTTAAATGGCACATATATTTAAAGGTAACTCTATTGTCCCCTACTTAGGTTTGTTACTGCCAGCAATACAAGAACACACATTTAAAGGGATAGTTCACTCAAAATTTTTAATTTTGTCATCATTTACACACCCTTAGGTTCTTCCAACTTGTTTTCTTCTTTTATCTTTCTGACTTCTCTTATAGTTTCTGAACTGAAAAGAAAGTATTTAGAAAAATTTTGGTAATCAAGCAGTTGACGGTGACTTCCAGAGTAGAAAAACAACACTGGAAGTCGATGGCTACCTTCAACTTTCTGGTAACCAGCATTCTTCAAAATGTCATATTTGGTTTTTAAAAGAAACAGTAGGGTGAGTAAATAAGACAATTCAAACAATTCTTTTAAAAGACAAGTTCGATATTTTACAACTAAAGCCCTGTTTTAAGATCGTTTCTGATGAAATAGAATGGTTAAGATTGTTTTTTAGACAAATGCTGCTGTCCCGGGAATTTTCAGATTTTGTGGTTGCACCCCCACACCTCTACAATGGTAGCATAGGTGCACAGAAACAATCCTTCATAAAACACATAAAACTTTAGTTTACAAAGACGTGAAACTCATCAAGTGGTCTGGGGTGTTCACTGATATGCTCACACAAAAATCGGTGCAAAAGATGTTTTCCAACAGGTGTTTTACTATTCGTTGTAAAACTGTAGACCGAACGCCTCACAACCGTACATTCTTCCTTTGAGAGCTTGAACAATAGACACTCCAGCCCAGTTGGTGGCGATAATGCACCTTTGCCATTTACAAGCAAACCACTTGTATTGTGTAGCCTACGATACCGTGACTGTATAAGACTACAGAAAGAATACAAACAACCCCATTTCTGTTTCCGACGCCGGAGTAATACCGTACATCACAGAACATACAAGTGAATTGTACAACTGTTACACTGTTCCAAAATCTGTGCATTAAACGTGTGTTTTACTGTGAATTTACATAAAATGTCCATTAAATTATCTTACAGTTTTTCACCATATATAGTAAGGGTATTTGTTTTTAAACAATTAACAGGTAGCATTTTAAATCAAATTAAAAGAGTTAACAACCATTGTACGTAAAACTCTACTCAACACTCTAATCAAATGATATATTTTTTCAATAATTCATATATCTCATAATCTTTTATCAAAATAGCTTCTTCCTCTTGCAGTTCATCTCTTCTCTTCTCTGATGACATGTATTCTGGCGTGAGGGCGGAGCAACCTGTCACTCACATAAAATCCACCAATAGCAAACCACAACCATCCAATCAATTCCACATGGACAAAATCAGGTCCCGCCCTACATTTCTTCTCGTTGGAAAAGCTCTTCAGGGAAGATAAGACTATTGCAACTTCCGTTTCAAGCTGACTTTACAATTTTGCACTATTTCTGGGTCTCCAATTAAATGTGAGATTGATGTGAATGTCTTTAAAAGGTCAAATTTTCTTCTTTTTAATTTTTTTTAACCATGTCAGCTCAAGTCCTGCTGTCATTAAATCAAAGGCAATTTTTTGGCTGGTAAATTTTTGCATTTTTAAAATATAATCGCTTTGTGCAATGAAAATATGTATGAAATTGTAAAAGAATAAAAAAGAGCCAGAGCTAACCAGAGTTAGCTGTGTTCAACATCATTGGCATTTCTGTACGTACTTGTGTAGGGTCTGGCCTAAGACTGACATCACAGCAATATAACGTCTGGAGTGTGTGTGCGTTCACCCGTGTGTGCCGCTATAACCCAGAAGACCATCTCACCTGCGCTCTCTTGTCATTGAGTGTCCGTTTTCCACCCACTGATCAATGCTAATTGTCATTTGAGCGTTTATTCTCTGCTGTTAACGCCCCCTCCCCTTCTTCTTGGCCCCTCCAATTTGTGCGGTCCTGTTAAAAGTAGTTTATAGGTCCGTTTGGCTGGGGGACCTGGAGGGCAAGAGCTTAATGAATCTGTCACGGGCCGCTCTGACTGACACGACAGGGTAAGTGATACATGCGATTGCGATTGACTCCCTAATTACTGCAGCGGTGATGTCTAGAAGGACGTCAGGGCCAGAGGTTAATAGTGCTGGACAGCTCTTGCTCTCTCTCTCTTTTCCTCTCTCTCTCTCTCCTGCACCAGATTGCTGTCGATAGCAGCCGTGGCGCCTGTCAAGGCCACGGTTCAGACCTGATCAATCAGAACGCAACTGGCCTGTTCGACTCCCAGTGACTGACAGCTGGCTCTATTGCCATTTTATTTCCTTTACTTAGACGCTGTAAACAGTTTGATTAGCTTAGTCAAATTCAATAAGCTAGCTGCAATAAATCCTTTTGTTTGGCTGGTAAACATTTACCTGACGTGTAATTTAAGAACAGCTTTGAATAATCGCTTTGCCTGTACACCAGTACTGACGAACTACTTTTCAGCTCAACTGTTTTTAAAACAGAGTGAGGGACCGTTCACACTAAGAATGATAAGACTATAGGTAAATACAATGTAATCAAAATGATTCAACCCCCATTTAAATCAGGTTTATTGGAATACTGACTATCAGCTGTTTAGAGTTCAAATAAATCAAACAAAAGTAATTGAAATAGCTCAAAACAACAAATCTTTCCCCATGTTCAACAGAAAATGCAACATTTAAAGGAGTAGTTCACTTTTAAAAAACTTTTGCTGATAATTTACTCACCCCCATGTCATCCATGGTGTCTACGTCTTTCTTTCTTCAGTCGAAAAGAAATTAAGATTTTTGATAAAAAAAATCCAGGATTTTTCTCCATATGATGGACTTCATTGGGAACCAAACATTTCAAGGTCCAAATGAGAGTTTCAGTGCAGCTTCAAAGGGCTTTAAACGACACCAGACGATGAATAAGCGTCTTATCTAGGACCCTTCGAGTCATGACTCGAAAAAATATTTGTTCATTTTGATGAATGAGTTTGAACAGGAGACTCAAGAACGCTCATCACAGAACAGAGCTAGACGAGCATTTGTGCTTATAAAACTTAAACTTTTTTATTTATTTTTAAATGACCGATTGCTTCGCTAGATAAGACCCTTATTCATCGTCTGGTGTCATTTAAAGCCCCTTGAAGCTGCACTGAAACTCTCATTTGTACCTTGAACCATTTAGTTCAAGGTCTACTTTAAATTAGAAACTTAAAGTTTTTTTAAAAAGAAGTTCCCTCAACAGTCGGCACAAGTGAGATGATAAAAAAATGTATCCTGTGGTGGTCAATATTGCTTAGGATATTTGTTTGGAACTGAAGTGGTAAAAATGGAGCTGAAGTAAATAAAATGATAAGCTATTAAGCTGTAATATGCCCAGGTTTATTAAATGCAGAAACACAATACTCTTTCATTACCCTTTTCTTAGCCATACTTCATTTTTATGAGTTTGCTGTTGGTCTAACTGCCGTTTGATAAATCTATGTGTCACTGATGCGGTTGAGGACAAAAGCGGCGCGCCTCATCGTAGTTTAGTTAATCATAGAAAGAGCTCACCCTGGGATCAACATGAATGGGACATTCCTTCTGAAGTTATCGCTCTTGAAGTGGGCAAGTCAGAAATGAGGACAGAGGATGGAGGAGGACAAGCAATAAAAAAATGTTGGGTAATGAAATATCAAAATATATCAATAGCAAACCATCACTAACATAAATTAGTGTATTATTAGCGGTGTTTGCAACACTATAATATGCATTCATACTATAATGTATACTACAACTGACATTTTTTTTAAGTATTAAACTACATCATTCGTTCTGCAATGTTCAAAAACAGAGTTATTTTGAGTTAAGTGAAATGTTTCCCCAAGTGTAGCATCCATTATGATATCTTTATTATCCTGCATAATCCAGTTGACCCTTGAAAAAAAAACAGCATTGTCTGCTGGATTTGAAGCCATCTAAGATTAGATCAGTGTATATGGTTCTAAGTAGGCCATACTAACATGCTGCAAGACAAGCAGCTGAAATACTTTTACTTGTGAATACCACAGAGGAAGACAAATAATTAAGCAAATTTTCCCGATCCTAAACGTTACAGTTTTTCAATAGCCTGAGGCGGCAAAATGCGATTAGCAAAAGCGGGTTAGAACCCTAAAAGAGGAGAGAATGCTGGTGATATAATTGAACAAACACAGATGCCCCAGATAACGTGTGCCAGGCGGCAGGCGCTGTCATAAGGGAGATCGCAATGAAGGAAACAAGGCGTTAATATGCCACAAAACACCCAACAACTGATGTGAAAATGTCTAGAAACAACTGTTAGGCCTTAAAATCAGGACAGAACCTGATTATAAACTACAGTAGTAGCACAACCTTCTAGTTTAGCTAGCGTATATAAAGAATAATGGAACAATGATTAAAGGGAGAGTTCACCCAAAATTAAAATGCCACTATTTACTCACCGTCATGTTGCTTGCATGACTTTCGTTCCTCTGTGCAAAACAAAAGGAAGCGGTTTTAAGAGTATTAATGCTGCTCTCTTTTATATACATTGAAAGTGGATGGAGACCATCATTAAAGCCTCATTAAGATTGTCCACATGACTAGTTGTCAGGATTATGCTTTGTGTTTGTGACCTAGTTTTCAAGTCTGTGTCCTTCTCAGTTCACCTGTTCTTAAATAACTAGCTCATTAGTCCCCTCATTTGTTCTTCTATACTCCCTGTTTGGTTCTGTTCTTTGTCTGGTCTTGACGTTGATTTAGTGGACGTGTTTGCCCAACCCGATCTCCATGGTAAATCATGGTAAGACAAAAACATGTTTTGGGAAAAGGATTCAATGTGACAATGTGATTCGAATCATTCATGAATGACCCACCACTATGGGTCATGTAAATTTATGATTGACTAATCAAATAAGTGATTCATTTTAACTCCAGCAGACTTTTCTTACTTTAAAATAAATGTTGTAATTTGTCACTGCTTTTAGCTTGAAGAGAGAGAGAGAGAAAGTAAGACCAGCTTGCTGTTAGGGGTGCTGATTTATTAGACACTATGAGTTGCCAGATCCATGACCCCTAGACGGCATGCCGCGTGCCGGCCCATGGCTGCCCCTCCCTGACTAAAGCTCCTGGCTGCCCATCACTCGTAGGGATATGAGTTGCAACGGCGACTGGGGGCCCTTGTCCTTGGGTTTATAGGCTCGGAGTTGTCAAATAGTAAGCCTCCAAAATCAATTTCAATCAGCATGGAGCGTAATATTATCAAATGTCAAGTGCAACCAGGTTCTGTGCTTTGAAAATTATCCTTGACAGCCTTTTGGTGACTTAATTAAGTGCACAAAAAGAGAAAAAAAGAAGGTTGTGCGGGGTGATGGGAGGGTAAAAAATCAAAATATCTCAATCGGCTCCTCTTTTTTGAGCTTGACTGGTCGTATTGACATCTTGCAGAATGATTGCCTCTGTGGGGAATGTACACAGAGAAACGAAAGGGGTGAAAAGGGGGAGGGGTGAGGTGGTTTATTGATGGGGTCTTCATCGGCCCTGGCTTTTCCTGATATTGAAATGATTCCATCCAAATAAATCATGTTTCGATTTGTTTGTAATTGCAGCCAATCGATAGTGGCCCCAGGACAGACACTTGGGGAACACCGTTATCCAACCACAAGGGATTTGATGTCCTGAGAGATTTGGGAAGAGACCAAGTGGATCTTTAAAAAGAAAAAGAAAAAGGACCTGATTGCTTCAATAACTAAACCCAGAAATGTTTTACATACACTGATGAGGGAAACACAACAGAAGAAAAGGTGAAGGGAAATGTAAAGTGAGTTGTACAAGCTGTCGGGTCAGTCTAGTAAAATGCACATAAGCGTGACAGAACCAATGACAGACCTGCATGTCCATGAAGAACTGCCAAGTGCAGTAATTGACTCAGTGGCTGTCACACATTGTTACGTTGTTATACGTGAGCGTGAGAAGTGTCAGATGCAGTCGGTGGCTGAAAGGTTAAATAGGTAGTTACATAGGTTGCGCTTGGCAAACACACAGCAGACAGTTTTGCGTGGAATAACAGACCCGTTCTTTCCCCAAAGGACTCAGTTGTCCTTTAAAGATTCTGTCCTATACTTTCAGTGACAGTGGCAATACACATGCTATTCAACAGAGACAAGAAATTAAACTACTTTTTTATAAACTTACATTTTGGAGTAACTCTGCCAAAGCTAGTCATGATTTAAAGTAGCAAAATATCATTAGTTGATGAAGTTGATCATCATTGTGAAATACGTGAAGAAAATGTAGAGTAAGGTCTTAGTTTAAATTAATCATAAATGATCTTTCAAATTACGTTTATAAAAGTGTTACACCACAAGTTGCTAACAATAAGTATTCAAGTATGAGAATTACAAGTCAAAAACCGTTTTATATTAGTTCTACTGAGGTGAAATTGTTCTAAAAGTAGACAAATTGATCACTTTTTGTATTACAAAAGTTAGTGGTTATGAATATGATCATAGATTTTCCCCATTAAAATTACTTGAAGTGGCTTGAAATATGCCGGTCCAACAGAAAAAAATGTTAACCATTATTAATTGAGTGAAAGATATCTAGATTTAGATCCAAATAAAGATGATTACTAGTGCTCTCCGGAGATAGATTTGCCAATCTAAAATAGCATCATTATTTCGCTCTCTTGTTAGCATGGTTAAGATGAAGTTTTATCTGCAGAGGGCTGTATTACATTTGATAAGCAGAGAATTAAACTGCAAATAAAGAGTTATCTTCACAAATAAAGCAGTCAACAAATGGAAAAAAAAAATCAATAGACTGTTAAAAATGAGATGTGAGGTTTCTTGAGTAAAATGGTTTCCCTTGCGCACCACCATCCCAACCACTTTTAAATAAACACATAACAATGAGAGCCTAAAAATAAAAGTTCATGTCCAGAGTGTGGTTTACATTACTGCACATAAAATTACAAAGCCAAGCCCTGACTATATGACTAGTGATCAACACATTATGACTACTACTTAAGATCAATTATTACTGACCATTAGCATGAGAGTGATTATTTCTTGTGGTCTGAATGTCTGAGTATGTTCTGGATGGAATACTGGTGTACTACTCACTGCATAGTAGTTAAAAAGAAAAATCAACGCAATTTATTTCAAACAGTAATATGCCACATAATACCAGTAATTCAACAATTAACATCAGTAAAGAAGTGTTTTTAATTCAGGCAGGTTCAGTTATTAAAGGGCTCCCATTATGCTTTTTTTGTTCAACTTTCTTCAGTGTGTGATTTCAACGCATTCTCATCCTGGGCGTCATTTACTGACGCTTTTGACAATGCGTATACATCCAATGCACATGGCACCCTTTAGCGTCAATATAACACGCTTCAGTTATGAGTAGGTAAAAATACTTGTAAAAAACAAATCAATACAAAAACAAAAAAAATACTTTTACATTACATTTACATTTATCTGTCGCTTTTATCCAAAGCGACTTACAATTGCTATATGCCAGAAGTCGCATGCCTCTGGAGCAACTGGGGTTAAGTGTCTTGCTCATGCAGGGACACATTGGTGTCTCACAGTGGAATCGAACCCAGGTCTCTCACACCAAAGGCATGTGTCTTATCCAATATGCCATCACCACCCTGATGAAAACCTATTCTAGTAGGCCCCAAAAACAAATCAAGACTTTGAAAAAGGGAATAACAGGTCCCCTTTAACACTGGAAAGTGAGGGTCAAGTTGAATGCATTGCATTGAGCATGTGTATACTTTTGCATTACAGAAAATCTGTAATAGTATGCTATTCTGAATATTACCTATGAGATAACAGAGATCCAGAAGTGTGTGTTTCCTACAATTCAGTTTAAAGGAAAATTTTGAGTGCTTCTGCTTGTATTTGCTCTTACGTATACTGTGTGTGTGTGTGATAACAGAGTGATAGTCTTTGTGTTTGTGTGTATCTTCGGCCCACACCCAGGGGTGCTCTGTGTAAATAAGCGTGCTCGCTTTCCCAGAGGCAAACCAAAACACACATATATCACCCGCTGCTTTAGGTCATCTCCAGAGAGCGAGTTTACAGTTGCCCTGCTCGCCCACAGCCATCATTTACTGAGTCCTGTTCCGAGAGTGTTTCGGACGTGTAACATAGCCGGGCCGTCACACACATACGCAACGAAAAGACAAACCTGTAGCCAGGAGTGTGATGTGTTCAGATAGCTATGGAGAGATTTATTTGTTGTATGTTTTTGTCACGCATTTCAGGTGGTAGGATGATGTCAGTGGGTCTGAGACTGTCTTTGCTGCAAGTTTATTTCGCTTATCTTTTCTCTGAAAGCATTTTCTTTATGATTTTTTAAGCACTGACTCTCAATTAGATTGCTAAAAACCTAAGGCTAAAATGGCAGAATCTCCTTTCTAAAACTTGCACTCTGTCAGCGTAGGCAGCAACCTTTTAGGCCACAGTATGAAAAAGAACAAAAGAATGTTGCTAAGCTAACGACACAATTTATACAGTATGCATAAAAAAACATAGCACACAAATTGAAAATGGTCTTGTAAATGTTGCTATGACACAATAATGAAACAAATACTGGGTGAAATAACATTGGCATTCGCATGTTTCTAAGCTAATGAAACAATACTAAGCATAAACACTTTATGTACTAGTGCATAAATATTCAGTAAATTATTTTGACTTCCTTGCCAAGTTAATGATTCAATACTTGACTAAGCATAACAATACACAGTATACAAAATACTGGGTAAATAGCATTGTCATTAGCATGTTTCTAAGCTAATGAAGCTATAATATATATGCTATAACATATCATACATAAACAATGGTGGGTACACAGCAGGTAAAAGGTCTTATTAGCATGCGAAGCTATGATGTAAAAGGCTAGGCCTACTCTATAAAAATATGCAGGCTATATGTAGCCTAGCACACACAAATATCTAATGGGTAAAATTGCTTCGGGGTTAGCATTTTTCTAAGTTAATAAAGCAATAATAAGCATACAAATAGCCTACAGAATAATACATTGGTAAAGTGTCTTGATGTTAGCATGTCAAGCTAATGACACAATCTTCTATTAAGCATAAAAATGCATACAGTAGCACACACAAATACTGTGTAAAACAGCCTAAGTTAAACAATAATAATCTTTAAAATACTTAGCACACATACAGTATATTGGGTCTGTTGTCCTAAAATAAGGATGTTGCTAAGCTAATCACACTATAGAAAACTGTCTTGACTTTGTTCCCGTTTCTAAGCTAATGACACAATATTCATAAATATATAGCACACACAAATTGCAAATGGTCCCAATGTTAGCATGTTACGCTAGTTATGTAATAGTAAATATAGCATTTAAATATTTTTGAAGTTAGCTTATTGCTAAGGTAAAGAGGCAATGCAATACGTGTAAAAATGCACAGAACATATACAGCAGCTCACCTGGTTTTAATAATTCCATGGTAACACTTTACAATAAGGTTCATTAGTTACTACATTAGTTAACATTAACAAAGAATGAACAATACTTCTTCA
>JAOTRC010000018.1:2878427-2889275 GCA_027497675.1 Cyprinella lutrensis | reverse complement strand
CGTATCTTCTTTACAGTCAGAAAACGTTCTTTTTTTCACATATTAGGAAAACATCACTTAGTATGATTTATAAGCTGTTTTTGCTTATAAATTGTTGGGACCACAAGGACAAGGAATTCAGATATTGCCATCTTTGTCCCCATAATATAGGGTTTACCAGGACCCCCCCACACACACACACATTATAAATTATAGTCTTAGACATAATTTCTCTTGTGAAATGAAATGCACATAAAAACATAATCTGACAAATAATTAAATAAAAACAATCAGTACAAAATAATTATAATTAACAAAAATAATTGAATTTTCCACCTTTATGCCTTCAACTTTGATTCATGTGTGTCCATGCATTCACCTCATAAAATCTCATTTTTTAATTTTCCTTCAGACGACAACAAAGAGCAAAGCAGTTTTTTCATCCCCGAGACAGAAACCTCGTCCGCACCCGAATTCTGGCGAGAGAATCCAAGTAAGAACAACACTTTATCTCAGCGCTTTATCTCCGCTTTACATCCGCCACTTACAGCAAGAGGGTTGGCCAAATAACACGCGCAGCACGGCTGGCCCATCCCTGCGAGGATATTAGGATTAATCTAAATATAAAAACGATACGGGACGGAATATACTCTTAAAATGGAGCAGCTCTCTCCACAATGTCATGGGGAAAATGTGTTCTGTAGGGAGCCATAACAGTTCAGGAAGACAATCAGCTCAGCGGCAGGAAGGTGACAATCACCATTTCAACAATATCAAACGGAAATAATTGCCTTTTGCTTGGCAAAATCTTCTATTAGAAAGATCATAGCTTATTGCCTTTTATCTGTCAGAAAGACATTAAAAGTGTTTTATGACATCTGCCAACATTTATATCATCTAGCCGATAATGATCTCCTCATATACCGTATAATGTATTTGAAAAAAATTACATGAAACAAATTAAATGAAACCACCTTTGCCTGATTGCTAAACGTCTCCGAGGGGCTGCTGGGAAACGTGATTAGAACTTCTGATTTTGCAAAGAGTCTAAACGGCAGTGTCTTAAAGATAGTTCTGTTTCTTGGGAGGGAAGGGGGGGAGAAAAATAATCTAATTTTCCATTTATATAATGCAAACTGCCTTGGCTTTGACTATTCACGGTTAATTGACTGTCAAACGAGGTTGTTATCCTCAGGCACTGTCTGCAAATTTGCTTGTCAAATGAGACAGAGAGAGGAGGAGAGCGAGAACAAGACCGCTTTCCAAATGAGGAACGCCTTGTTCGGCTTAAGGAGGCAAGACGGGAAATGAGAAGAGAGAGAGAGAGAGAGAGAGTGGAATGAGGGGAAGATTATACCGATGTGTTGGATCACTTCATTCAAGCCATTTGCAATATAGACACAAAAACACAGTCGGCGGACATGCCTTGCGAACGCACCGACTCCTAAGGTTTCCAATCAAAACTGTTTCGAATAATTTCCTGATTCAATAGCCCAGTAACATTAATGAAATCAGCTCTTTTCACCTATTTCAGGATATTGGCACAATGCAAGGACGTTTCTAATGACTTAATTTAGCTGCACTAATCAGATACTTTCTTGAATGGCCTATATTTTACTCAGTGGTGTCAGAAATGTATTGTATATTATTATGTCTTTACAGTAAATATGCTGTCACAGATTATTCACACCATATTCATGATATATGAATACCATTTCCTCACCCCAGGAAAACAGCATTATATTAAGTCAAATATGATTGAAATATCCTGTTATGAGACTGACATCTGTTGGCTGCTGGTGGAACTGCATGACGTGTGTCAGTCCTTTATAACAACTGACATGAATGAATGCTTGCAATATAGGTCATAAATCGGCACAGATTTGTAAAATTCCTCTTTTTTTTCTGCTCAGCAGACCAAAGTCAAGACACAAACTCCCCTGTATCGCTCAAGAAGGACGTCGAGAACATGGAAAAAGGTATCGCAATAATAATTTCTTTAAAGGTGCATTTAAAGATGCATTAAATTGATAAAAAGTGAGAGTAAAGCCTTATATAATGCTACAAAATGTATTTAAAATTCTATCTTTAACTTTTTATTCATGACAGAATACATATATTTCACGGTTTCCACAAAAAAACATGAAGCAACATTGATGATAATAATAATAATAAATGTTTCTTGAGCATCAAATCATCATAGAATGATTTCTTAAGGCTCATTTGACACTGAAGACTGCAGTAATGATGCTGGAAATCCAGCTTTGAAAAATAAATTAAATTTTATTACATATGTTCACATAGAAAACAGTATTTTAAACTGATCCAGAAAACTGTTTTACTGTATTTCTGAGCAAATAAATGCAACCTTGGTGAGACTTCTGTCAAAAATGGAGTGTAATAAAAAGTGTAAATACATATATCTGGTTGATAATGTGGTTGATTTACTGTGTGATCCGTCCTTCAGAGGAGCTCCAGAAGGTTCTCCTTGAACAGATAGACTTACGGAGGAGACTGGAGCAGGAGTTTCACGCTCTTAAAGGCAGCTCTCCGTTCCCAGTTTTCCGTAAGGATCCTCACTTCATCATCATGATTTACAGTAGCTTGTGAAAATCAGGAAACATGCTTTGTCTGATCGGTTGATCTGAATTGTTTTTATAACTCTTTTAATTAAATCTTTAAAATAGGTTTAAATGTCAAAATCGGTGAACATACGCATTTAATTTGAATTGTCCATATTTGGCTATTCTACAGATAACTTTCAGGACCAAATGAAGAGAGAACTGGCTTACAGGGAAGAAATGGTGCAACAGTTACAGATGGTAAGGAGTTTTCTGCTAATGATCCACAGCTAGGTCATAATTTCCCCTGATTAATTGTCTTGTGTATCATAAGATTATCCAACGCATTCTCATCCTAGGGCATCATATAGTGACGCTTTTGCCAATGCGTTTACATCCAAAGCACATGGCACCCTTTAGCGTCAATATAACACGCTTCGGTTATGGGTAGGTTTAGGTCTAGGGTAGGGTTAGGGTTAGACCACTAGGAGGCACCTTCTGACCCATATTTATCTGCGTCACATATTGAAGCTAAAGGGTGCCATGTGCGTTGGATGTAGACGAAAGGTCAAAAGCGTCGGTAGATGACGCATTGGGATGAGAACGAGCTGGAATATCCCACAAGCAACTCTGCTAAAAGTAAAGAATAAATGTAAGATAACCAGCAGACAGCTGGTGTCTCATAATCTGTCATCATGTGTAATATATGAGAGATCACAACATGACACATTCATAGCTGAACTTTGTGAATGCAGAACACTACAATGACATTTAATAGATCTCTGCTTTCTTTTGCTGTTGTATCATATACTCTTACAAATAAATGTTTCGTAGGGAGTTTTCACATTAAAGAACCATTTTAGGTTCCCTGAAGAACCTTTCAGTGATCGGTCTCGAAAGTTTGGAGTCAGTAAGATTTTTCTTCTGTGAAATCTGTGTTTGTGCTGTCGCTATGAAACAGCTTCACTAACTCCTCAACCACACAGTATTATCATTTCTGTCTTACAAGAATTCAGATTATCACAGAAGTACTGGTGTAAAAGTTTATAGTTCAGATATAAACACTGATGTCTACGGAAGCGATAGGGTGAATCACCTTATGAACGTAACGGCGCTTCAAGTAACGATTGTATCAATGACATCGTTATACCAGTAGGTGGCGACAAGTCACGAGTCAAGAGATTCCTTAAAAAACACTGATTCGTCCAGTTATGAAACAAGTGAAATATTTAAGAGTGAGTCATTGAATCTTTCATTCGAGCCAAATAGTTCATTCTAATTAATTAAACATTTTTTAATGGACTGCAGCAATTAACATTTGGTCAGAACCTCTAGTAAATTAATTTAGTTGTCTGTTCAGAATGGTGATCTCGCTTTTAAACAAGCGTGACTTTCAATTTATCCAAAATCTTGCAGCTCTACTTTTTTTTTTCAATTGGAACGGCTACACATGGGAGTTTACGGTACAGTTGTTTAAACTGTGTTCAAAAGTCAGGATGGAAACCCTTCTCTCATTCTTTGTTTGCCAAGATTTCACCAGATATTTATTGAATTGAAATTTGAAACCCTGATCTTGCAGAAGCTTTGAGATTGAAATTTAATGTGTGTGTGTGGCCCAATCACAACATTCGTCTAGCACCCAATTTAACTCTTTAAAGGCTACGAGTGGCCTTTTTGATGTGATTTGAGTGTTAAAGGGATACTCCACTTTTTTTTTTTTTGGAAATAGGCTCATTTTACCTCTCCCCCTGAGTTAAACAATTGAGTTTTACCATTTTCGAAGTCAATGAGACCAGAAACTGTCTGGTTGCTGTTATTCTTCTAAATATCAGAAAATCGTCTGAATACATTCAATAACAATAAAACTCAACTGTTTAACTCTGGGGGAGTGGTAAAATGAGCCTATTTCCAAAAAAGTGGAGTATCCCTTTAATGTTCTCACTCACAAAATTATGCTCTCAAATATGCTATCCCTCCATACCACCAGATTTAAAGAAAAAGAAAATTTCACTTCCATTTCCTGAGCTAAAACCTTGTGGAGTGACACATTGCTGCACTTTAATTCAGCTTTTTATATTCACATTAAACTGATCAAAAGTGGCAGTAAAACATTTGTAATATTACACAATATTTTTCATTCATCTAAGAATCCTAAAAAAAGCGATCACAGTATTATCATACAGTAGGATGTGTCACAACAATTTAAGCAGCAAATAATAATTGATAATAACTGAGCATTTCATAATGATTTCTGAAGGATCATGTGACACTGAAGACTGCAGTAATGGTGCTTTGATCACAGGAATAAATTACTGTTTAGCAGTTCACATGGAAAACAGCTATTTTAAATATTACTGGTTTTACTGTATTTTTGATCATAAATATAACTGGTTTTACTGTATTTTCGATCATAAATGCAAACTTGGTGAGCAGAAGAGACTTCCAAAAAAAAAAAAAAAATCTTACTGACCTCAAACCTTTGAACAGTATAGTGTTATACACATTTTCATTTAAACATGTTATGAAGCAAACTTCTTTATCATGTGATCTACTTATGTATATATAGAGAAATGTTGTGCAAGTATTAACTGATTTCATAATGTTTATTTGTAGATTCCCTATGCAAACATCATTAGAAAAGAAAAGGTCGGGGCCCATCTTAACAAAAGCTAAATGGTAAGTATCAAAGTTATTAAACCATATAGTGATGGAATGAGAAATATAATGTGTGGCCTTTCTGTAAAATCAATTACTGATTTCACAGCTGAGTAAATTTCCTATGACAAATAGCACTGACTTTTTGAATGCTTGTAATTTTTACGAGAAATCTTTATCATGATAACTATATCAACTGTTATTTTTTTAGGTAAATTCATCTGAAACAAAATCAAGCTGCTCTCAACATCTTTTTACACTCTGAGGATAAATCAAATCAAGCACAACGAAAGGAACCTCTTCACTGGATGTTGAACGTTGTCATTGATAAACCTGAGCGACGTCCATCTCTCCGATGAAACCAAACGCCATCAGCGAACGGACACACAGTCATGCATCAATGATCTAGAGTTCCTTTGACATATTTCCTGTACAGTAACCCCACTTTGATTATTTATGAACTTAAGTTTATTTATTCCCCATGCACTGTACAGTTCTCTTAGCTCTAGGCTGTAAATGTACATATGCGGAGGTTAATGTGAAGGGAACGGTTGCTCTGTACTGTGGCTGAAGTCTGAGAGCGATCTGAACGTCTGCAAACCTTTCTCGTTTTGCCTGTTTAAATACAACACTGACATAAACACCAGTTTAAAAAAATGTTATTGTTAACTGTTCATGCAAATGTATTTAAATATGTTCTTGTAGTTTCTCTACTATTTATGTGGATAATTAAAGTCTATAAGATGAAAAGTCTATTGTTTTTTTTAGCAGAATATTCACAAACACATTACAATGCAATTTAATACAATTTAGAACTAAAGAAAAAAAATGTGTGTGTGTGTGTATATATATATATATATACCCTTTGAAGTGAACATTTTTGTATGTTTATCTGTTTAATGGGAATCAAACCTACATAATTGTTCTACTGAATACATGATGTGTCAAATTATTATTTAGTTATGAAATGTATTATCAAATATTATCAAATAACGCAGTTCACATATTCGTTGTATTCTCTCCTGCATATTATAATGGTGTAATAAACGTTTGATATAATACAATAATAGGTTGACGTCAGAAATATACAAATAAAATTCTATAATGTATCGAAATACGGTTCAGCCATATAAATACAGTGAGCACGTGAGGCGATAGCTTGGCGCACACAGAGTACATGCTAAATTCAGAACAGCACACTATTTACTATTTAATAGTTAAAGTAGTAGCATATAGTTAGAGCAGTGTAGGCCTATATTTGTGTGTCAATCAAATCTTGGAGCGGCGCGTTTGTGACGCAATCCTTCGCGACGAAAGTCCTCTTACGTCAGCACAATAGTGCCAACATGGCGTTCACACTGTACGCGTTGATTCAAACAGCGATATTATTCACTAATGCTATCGCCGTTCTGCACGAAGAGAGGTTTCTCAGTAAAAGTAAGCTCTTATGAATGGTTTTCATTCTGAAATATGACAATAGGTTTGGTCTCTCATGTAAATATGTGTGTGTGTATTGCGATTTGTGTGTGTGTATTGCTATCTGGTTTGCTAGCCTAGAGTTTAACTTAACGTTACGTCTCCTAAATGTGCAGTTGACAAATATGAAAAATGTTAACATGAATAAACGTTACCCTATAACGTTAGTTTTTTTTTGTTTGTTTTTTCACCTGAAGGACTTGGAATCTGTACAGTAAGAATAGCTGGTTGTTTTAACAAATCAGGTCCATAGTGTGTCATATATTGTAAATAATATGTAAAAGTTACAATCATCTTCAATACATCTCTTAATGAATATATTAGAAATAAATACGTTTTGAAATGGACCATGAAATCTGTAACGTTTGCGTTTTTGTAACCCAAATGTGCAGAGCTGGTATTTTGACAAAACTAAATGGCTATTTAACGTGTTTGGAGCACTACAAAATCCCCATACCAAAAAAAAAAAAAAAAATAAGATACTAGTGAATGCCATTAAGGCTAGACATTGACACATTTTCAACGGTTCTACTCAGTTCCGATCTCGAATCAATTCGATATTGAATCAAATAGATTGTCTTGGTTATTGCAAAGTCGAGTCAGCACTGAATTTTGAATAGAAGGAAACGAAAAACAGGAGAAAATCTTAGTAAAGATGGTAAAATTTTAAGAGATCTTACAGTATGGGACATTTCCGCTTGAAAACTTCAAATCTAGGCAAAGTGTTGAGAAATGTGAATAAAGAATCTACGATGCAAAACAAATAGGCCTAAATTATCAACAATTTCAACAGCATAGTTATTTTTCAGCAAACATTTAAAAACAATTGTTTATAAAAAAAGTTTATAAAATTCTACCAAAGCAAATGTTTCTTCCTCAATCTGATGGAAAACACATACATTGGAAATGTTAGTAACAATTTGGGAGCTTGTTAGAGACACATTATGTTGAATATTAAATTGTATTTTTTTCAGTTGGTTGGGGGGCAGAGCAAAGTATTGGAGGATTTGGAGATGACCCCGGCATTAAAGCACAACTTCTGAACCTTATTCGTTCCGTCAGGACTGTCATGAGAGGTATGTTCACTTGAAGAGTCAGTACACTACGTTCCCGTCTCCAGATTACGGAGTGCCTATCAAGAATCATTACAAAAGCAACCCGTGTGAAAATAAACTATTACTCAGTAAAAAAAAATCCAAAATAAATTAGGGAGTGTATATGCCAGCTGCCATCTACTGGTTATTTTTATTTATTTATTATTTTTTTTAACTTTCGTTTGCCACATGCTAGTTTTCCTATGTCTTGAAACTTAGGGGGGCAATCGTTACAGGATGACCATATTATGCTTTTGATTATCACATTAACATTTAAACTGGATAATATCTAGAGCTTTGAAGTGCTGGAAAAGTGTGAAGCATTTAAAAGCCATTGGAAAGTGCTTGAATTTCATTCTCACACAACTTTGTTTGAACCTTGAAAGGAATAAAAACTGGTTACAGTTTGCATTACTAAATTAAATCCATGGTGGATGTTGTTGATTTGTGAACTTAAAAGCCTTCTATTCTTCTGCACGTTTCAGACTTCAGTATGAATGTGTTTTCTCTTCCTGTTCCACAGTACCTCTGATAGCAGTGAATTCAGTGTGTATCGTCTTACTATTACTGTTTGGATGAAGAAAGGCTGGATTGCGGCGGATCAAGATCTAATGTGGAACACAGTGAATGTGGCAAAGGAAAATGGACTGTTTTTGTATCTGTGGTTGTAAATGTTGCTCTCCAATGTCTGAAAATTGTATCCTGAATGAATTACTGTAAGTACTTGGTAGTTTTATATGAGACATACCAGTAAACATTTTTCTTTTTCGAGTTTTGTGACTTTACAGAAGGTCCTGTTTCCCTGTACATGCTGTTTTTGTCACATTCAAGGTCTAGTAAAGTGTCAGTTCCTCAAGTATCAATGTATTTTCTAGTACAAGCAACAGTGGAATCAGCCAGATGGGTTTGTGAAAGCCATACTGTCTTTTGACACCTGAAATGATTTTCTTTTTCTTTTCCTCAAAGCTAATCTTCTTGAATCTTTCAAAGAGGGCTTGGAAAGTAAAAGTGGGGTTTAATATATTTAAAGTCTCTGAGTTTTAATAAAGATGTGCTGAAATCGTAGTATAGTTAAGACGTCAGGTTTTAAGACACAACACGCAACATACTTGGTTTGAAGGGATTGAAACGTTTGACCAAGGGAGCTTCTATCTTCATAAACCAGTCATTTAACAATTATTATTTTCAGATTTTAATAAAATGATTGTGTTTCATCTGTCAATGTATGTGGGAGAGTTTGTCATTTTGTTTTTGTTTGTACAAAGTGCACTATAATTTACTAACCTGGGTTAATTTTTCATCCACGAAGAGTCAGTATTTTCTCATTTATTAGTTGAAATGGTTAAATGCCCGTTCACACCATGGACGATAACTATGCCAATATAGATTTGTCAATCGTTCATCGAAGTATAAAACAATAACAGAGTCCACACCACAACTATAGAGGCTCGATGTCGTTGGGATCAGAAGTTCTGAATGATTTTTCTAGCTGATGAACGATAATAATTTAACAGTCAATCAGAATAATCATCCTTTAACGAGCTCGCGCATTTAAAGGGGCAGGCGAGGCGATAAAACTCCAGCGCGCGCGTATAATACACTGAACAACATTGGCCTTGGTGTGAACTGTGGACGCTAATTTGGTTCTCGTTATTGGTGTGAAAAGGCCTTTAAGGTGTGTTGTTTGAGGGGTTAAATTGAGTACATTCGGTTCAGTGATGAGAACCATATGGAGTCCATTAAGAACACTAGATTACTCCATCAGGATTACAGTACCTTTTTATTAACAGTAGCCCAGACCACGGATAAAACGGTGAATTACAACCATATGCTCAGAACAGCGATTAAAGCCTAACCCTTTATAATCTATGCTTAATGGTTATTACCGAAGATGATGTGTCTTTATACTTCTCCAATCCCAGGATTTATCTCATTCTCATGGCATACAAAGAAATATGTGAATTTGGGCAGAAAAGTTATGTTCCCCATTACCTCAAATACATGGGGATCTGTCAGGATGTTAAGGGCATATTGATTTTTACTTTTTATTTTATTTCTTGTATTCTTTCTTGTGTTTTTTTTTTATTTTAATCACAAATTCTATTTGATTTTAATTTAAAATAGTGCCATGAACATATTGAATTAAATGTACAAAAAAGTATAAGAAAATGACACCGTATGAATAAAATGTTGTTTTTCAAACATGTTTTTTTAGATATATAAATAGACTTAAATGTCAGAATAGCCAAAACAATGTCATTTTCAATCATTCACCAATCAATTTTAAACCAAATTTAAAAAAAAAGATGATTCTCAACTGAAAATATAACAGAATGAATTGATATACCATTTTACTTAATGCAATATGTGGGTTAAATGCCCATATATGTTTTCCTATTCAAAACAATGTATCTGTATTTCACATGGTGTTCTTGGAGCAAAATGTTATGAAAAAATTGCAACATTTCCATAAAAATATCTAATATTTCATAGGAATATAGATATATAATTTCTTTCCCTATTCACTTGTGTCTCCCAAAATGCCTGATAAACATGCTGTACCTGTTGTCATGGTGTCTCAGTGGACATGTATGAAATCAATGCCCTGTTTTGTAACAGACAGTCATATTTTAATTTGAAATCCCTTAACATTTTCCTGAGATCTTGATTTACGACAATTTAAATGACAGGCCTACTTGCAAAATATGATCATATTTCCACAAGAGTGCTACATTTGATTAATGTCAATCATTTTTAAAAGCTATAAGAGAGGGAGTTGCCATGATGAAACCTACATACAGTTGGTTTCTCTGAAAAAGTCCTGAATGTGCTCTACAGACATAGACTAAAAGTGTGACATGTATGCTGTCAGATAAATTCACCAAAATATTATGTCCACTACAGAGGACAAACCTCGGTTCCTGGGTCCCAGGAGGATATGAATTAATGCTCTAAATGCTATTTAATCTGCTATTAAAATATCCAGCATATGTTTTTTTATTCACTGAGTGAATAATCTTACATTGAAAACCCTCTTAAATGATTATAAATTTCAATGGTGGCGACAATCCAGTATGCTCTTA
>JAOTRC010000018.1:2849795-2866766 GCA_027497675.1 Cyprinella lutrensis | reverse complement strand
ATTAATGTCATATATTATTTAAAAAATTAAAAAAATTAAAAAAAGAATGGGAATTTGTGATCTGGCACCATACATCAACAAAAAGAGCTTGTGCATCTTGACAGCAGATGGGAGCTGTCAGTTGCTTCACTCCCAGGAACATTCACTAGGGATGTTTAATCGGACCAGAACCATGCATCAGAGAAAAAAAAATGTAAATTCATAGCCCTAACCATCTTTGATATTCAAGAGGATTACACCTTGAATTCAAATAGAGGCAGCAAAGAATGGGCAAGAGAAAGGAGACACAAAATGGAATTAGAGTCTGCTTAAAGGCCGCTTCATTTATTGTTAACTTCTTCCAGTTCATTAAGCCTAATCCTTATTAGGGTGTAAGTAACACAGGTCTGAATGGGCTGGCCCTGGCCAAGGGGACATGTGCATCTATTGTGGCTCCGCGGGGTTAATCCGGCCCCTGAAGCAGGGGTCCAGTACCTCACCAAAAGCCTACGATCCCACAGGGTCCTGAGCAGGTTGGGGCCCCCAGAGTCCCACTTGCCGAAGCGCATGGTAAAAAGCGTGAAGCAACATCCTTTGTTAATCAATCTGCCAGGCCGGACACACGCAGGGTCATGTGTGCCACTGTTAATACAGATGTAAATGCCAATAAGGCATCGTAATCAGGACACAAGAGGGGAAGATTGACTTTTTGTTGGTAGACATATGGGACCGTTGCCCCTAAAGAGCAAGTCCCTCAAGAGTTCACTAGAACAGCTTGTCTAGATCAAACACAGATACAAATCTACTTCTCTGACTTTCCTTCAAAAGGCTCTGAAAAACTGCAAAAGCCCAAGAGGATGGATGTATCTGAATAAAATGAATGCGAGAAAGCATTGACTTTTAGCCAGAGAGGTCAGAAGGTGAAATAAACACAGGCGTGTTCTATTGGGTCACAAAATATGTGTCAATAACAGCTGCAGAAATTACACAATGCGATCTACTGTATAGTTTAGACTCTTGTAGGGAGAAAAAAAGCTTAAGCATTCCAAAACATTAGTCTAAATGTACTAATATATTATTATTCCATTAAAAAAAATCTTTTAACAGCTAAATCCCAAACAGGAGACAGGTTTGAGCAATGAGGTTCTATAAATTGAAAGGTATCAATAAGGCAACAAGAACAATGGCCTTAGATTAGCAGCCATTAGTCTACTGCAATACTGCCTCGCGCATATTAAGACCATCGTTTAGCACCATTTAACAAGACAGAAATCCCAAGTTCTAAATTGGAAATTCATTCCCCCAGGTAATTTTAATATGAGAAACTTGAAATGCATTTGATCTGCCCTAATTTCAATTAATTAGACGGGACGACTGTTTGGGGAGACCCAGAGGGTCGTTAATGTGGGCTGAGGGGCCAAAAGGAACACATTGGAAAAGTATGAAAGAGCCATCAATAAACTGTTAGAGACTAATTATTCCACAAATCGCTTTCCCAAAGTCTTGACTCTTTAACACTAGCCTGTACCCTAATTACTGGTCACAGCATCCATTACTACTGCCCAGCCCACGGTGCTTATGCCACACAGAGTATTAATGACTGTTCTGTGTGCCGTTATTAGAACAAGCAAGTGTGTGTGTGTGTGTGTGTGCTCTGACCATGTCCTACTAATACCTCAGAGATACTGTGGAGTCAAATCTGACACTAAACAAAAAGGAACACTGTTTTATATTTAAATAAACATTTGGCAAGTCAAAGGGCTAGTTCTCCAATAATCATAATTAATTATTCTTATTACTTCCCCTTCATGTCATCCCAAAACAACAATGAACCTGACTTTTTTTCCCCAGTATATTTTGTGCAGAAAAAAGGCAGTCATACAAGACCTGAGTGACATGAGGGGGGAGGAAGTGTCCGAAGACCCATTTTTTGGGGTTAAGTATTGATTTGAGTGTGCAATATACATAATTTTTCAATTGTATATAATAAACTATTGATATACTATTAGATCATATAATTTAAAATGCAATCACAGCCATATATTTTTTTTTGTACAAGAATGTGCTTTTGTCAGGGTTTTCTCATTTTTATTTAAAGAACGGATACATTTGAATAAAAAAATAAATATTTATTTAATTATAAAATAGATAAAACTGAACAATTTAGAATGAAATACATCTTAAAAAGAAGAAATTCCCCTAATTTACTGTGTGTAACGGATCTACAAAAATTGAGTCATTTAACAGTATTTAAAGGAGAACTCCGGTGCAAAATCAACCTTTGGTCTAATAAAACATCGGTACCTAGTCAACCGTTCTCTGAGATTTGTTTTCATGATAACCGAATATAAAGGGTTTTATCTCTAAAAAATGTTTAGTGTATAACTCTGGTAAATGGGGGCATAAAATAAGTAAAACGAAATCACTAGTTAATACCACTAACAAGGCTCAAAATAGCCCCACGCTAACACAGTAACATAATGAGGGTCCCTACATGGAAAACGAAGCATTGAGAACTTTGTAAGAGACCGTTTAATAAGAAGATACTTTATAAAGACAGTACACTTCGTGTAAACAGGCAGGAGCCATCTTTGGAAAACAGTCTCGACAAGTCGAACCACGAACGCCGTTCATACAGTTCAGAAGTTCTGAATGTTCGACTTGTCTCAATGCTTCGTTTTGCACGTAGGAACCCTCATTATGTTACTGTTAGTGTGGGGCTATTTTGAGCCATGTTAGTGGTATAAACTAGCGATTTCTTTTATCTTACTATATGCCCCCATTATATGCTTAACAGTTTTTAGAGATAAAACTCTTTACATTCGATTATCATGAAAACAAATCAAAGAGAACGGTCGACTAGGTACCAATGTGTAATTAGACCAGAGGTTCATTTTGCGCCGAAGTTCTACTTTAATATATTCCACTATAAAAAAAGATATATAACATGCAGACTCAAATGAGTGAATCTGCTCATTTACATGAACTGTCATATCAAAATGATTCCTTAAAATTTGACTCCATTATTACAATGCGTTTGATTGTGCTATGCAAAAATTTGTTGAAAAAAGTAGCTCATCAAAAGCTTCTGAAAACAGCTGATCTACTTCCATGCTTAAGTTAGTATCACTCACTTTTAGTTTCTCCCTTACATAGTGAGGTGGAGAGATCAAGCCCACATTCGATGAACACGAGCTTACTGTACATCACGAAGAGCAACCAAGAATATTAAGAGTCTCCGTTTCGTGCAGACAGGAGAAACTTATTCGACAAGCAAGAGCACAGCGCAGTAAAGTCCTACTCAGTCATTTTCACACCAGTAGCAGGTAAGGAGGAAAAAGGTAGTAGGAGCGAGTTAAAAAAGAGAGGGGAGAGGAGAAAAGAGAAATTATGAGAGGATATGAGATGAGAGATGACCAAGGCTCTGATTACCTCCGGCTGGGTGTCTCTCCAGCGCCCCGCTGAATGTGCTTAATTGGCAGGGTTGTGTGAATAGACAGCTGCCCTGGCCACTGAGCGCTGAGTGGCTGGCGGAGCCCTGCGCCCTATTCTTCTCCGCTGAATGGCACTCTCTTCTTGCCTCTCTGGGACCAGGCCTGAACCACCACATAAAAACCTATCTAATCACTGCAGATTATCTGCCTCTAATGGTAACCCATGAGTAGGCTTCTTTGCCTCGATGAGCCAAGAGGGAGGGAGAGAAATACAGATCAACAAATAAAGCTGATGGCTTAGCGCAGCAGGGGGTCTGGCAGTGGCGACTCTTGAAAGCCAGTTTGGAAATGAATCCATGTATCCGACTCCCAGAGATCAGGGCAAAGTGTAAAAGAGCGACAGGCACATAGGGAACAATTAAACAGCAGCTAGAATTTTTGAAACAGATTACGCGTAATGTTTATGCACTGACAGACGAGAGTAGATTTTTGGTGTCATAGTTAATTACGAGAGAAAAATTACAGCACCGCATGATAGGGAAACATCAATCATCGATTTCACACACAAGAAAAACAACATTCGCAGAGACAACTTTAATCTATCGCACACTTCACAGACGTGCACACACATCCATAAACAAGCAGAGCGGCGGCTGGGATCTCAGCATTGTCATTCATCCTCTCTAATGCCTGGCCCAGGGTCTCGTCGCGGGGCAGCACTTTTTACCTCCCGGGGTTTCCATTATTTCTCCACCATTCTCTAAAATGGAGGTCATATCAGGTACCATTTTCACAACCTGCTTCTCCAGATGCACCATTTTCTCCCAAAATGACACACATTATGCTTTAACGGAGAAGCAAATCTGAAAACGCAGCCCGCACCCTCCACTGGGACTCGAAAGGCAAAAAATACAAACAATAAAATACAGAAACCATCACGATATACACGAATTGTTTCCCTTCCGCACGATATAACCCATAAAGTGAGGGAATTTTCCAAAGTGGCGGCACCCTGTCGACAAAGGCCTCACCTACACAAAAGAGGATTCCAGTCTATCACCTTTATCGTTTCAAGATTGACGTCTTAGAGGCAAATAAACTCCAACTTGTTATTGGGGTTAATAAGACATCACTCATCTTTATTGATTGGTTTTTCTGTGCACATTTTATTTAAACCAGGCCACATAAACAACATGTATGTGTCTTTGAAAAAATCGGTTCTACTATTCTCAGTGCTATTCTGCACTGACAGCCCGTTCCTATCCTTAGCGTCACAAAGAACGCTATATGAAAAAATGGCGCTATACTACGCACATGGCACCCTTTATCGTTAATATAACACGCGAACCCAAGTCGTCATAAATCCTTTAGCGTAATATGAGACTTCCCTACCCTACCCCAAACCTAAACCTACCCATCACAGTGTGTGTTATATTAACGATAACGGGTGCCATGTGCATAGTATAGCGCCGTTTTGTCATATAGCGTTCTATATGACGCTAAAGGATGAGAATGCGTTGGATTTTGTATTGTTTTATACTGTTACTGTCAGTGAAAGTCTCTGGCACATGCTCACCCTTGGCCAACCCCTCGCTGGCTCATCACTGATTCCAGCTCATCCAAGAAAATGGTGGATGGGGCGTGGTATCTCGCCAGCTCAAACAACACCTGCAGAGAAGCATAACATGAGGGAAACCATTGATCCACGGAGCACACCTTTCAACCAAACACTTAAATAACGAAAATCTGAGAAAACAATGTCCTCTCCTGACCCGAACCAGCTTTTCGGAGTCTCCCCTCCATTTGCTCACAATACTGGATGCGGAGATGTTAAAAAACGTTGTGTTGCACTCCGTGGCCACAGCCTTGGCCAGCATCGTCTTCCCTGTGCCTGATTTTTTGGGGGAAAGATCATCACATTAAGATCCTGCTACATGCAAAATGAGTAATGATTTATATTTTGGTATTGAATACTCTGTCTTTTTAGAAACAGAAAACAGAAAGGTCACACCTGGTGGTCCATACAAGAGTAACCCCTTCCATGGAGACAGAATTCCAGTGAACAGTTGCGGATACTGAAAAGAGGGAGAGGTGTTGTGGATAGTTGCTAAAGCATTGGTAAATGTTTGTTGAAGTGTTTGAGTAGCTGTTAATGGATTAACTGGGTGGTTAACGGGTTTTCTGGGTGGTTGCTGAACAGGGGTGCGTTTCCCGTACAACGACGTAGTTTACTGCTTCACTACCATAGTACGATGCATCGTTGGTGAAATTAACTAGCTAGTCTCGACTGTTTCCCGAAACCCATTGTTGCAAAGTATCATTCAACCACGTTGGTTTCGCACGTGGTGGAGTAATAACTACTTTTAATGAAACTGTTTGAGATCCAATTAACACTAGATTTGTTTTATATAAATTACAGACATGTCATCTGAGGACTATTTCTAATTGTTCTCAGTTGTTTTGCTTTATTTCCAGACTCAATATTTGGCTCGTTCGTAGAGCACGTTCGCACATGCGCACTCTTCAAACACGGTACTTCAAATCTTTTGACAAACTAAAAGATGTAAATTCCATTTGTATGTATTCTAAATAAAAGGCACCGGTTGTACTGAATGTCAGCTTGCTTAATTTGCTCAAGATAACGATTTATTACGTCCAAATGTGTTGCAATGTAGAAACCTCTAACCACAGGTCGAGAGCTGGCGTTCAAACCACACAACTTTGCGATGCTGTTTGCGAATGTTCGTTGGAACGATGGTTTCGGGGAAACACCGACTCGTTGAACTATGCTGATGACGGAACTTGCGACCATAGTTGGCTAATGATGCTTTTGGGAAATGCACCCCTGAATAGTTGTTTATTGGCTACTAAGGTGTTATGAGTGGTCACTAGGGATTTTTGAGTGGTTGCTAGGTCGTTGTGAGGATGCAGGTTTAACAGTTTTTGTCCAATAAATGAAAATATGATTAAATTTGATAAATAACAGCATTGACACACTGCAAGCTGTCTTAGCAAACACCACTAAAAACTGACCATAATCAATTGCGTTTTTTTGACTTAACGGTGAGGAGAATAACAAAGTAATTTTTCATTGGCCAATTAACTGTCAGACACCACTTTATCTAACACATGGAAAGTTCCAAGTATTGACAAAACCGAGCGACCAGATGTCTTTCAGCATAATGGGAAATAATCATATTCTTTATACAGTTCAAACTTTACGCGCTAAAAGCAAATAATACTGAGCAAACAGAATTTCCAGGTATGACAACAACCTTCTTCACCACATGATTGAGCCAGAGAAGACAAATAACGTTTGCATTTCCTGTTGTCAGGAGCGCATTGTGGATTTGAAGTCATCACCAGAGAGGCCAGAGACGAGCCAGATATGTGAGCGGTCAGATTGGATGGTATTCAGGTATAGATTTCATGTCATCGTAAGAAATAACCCTGAGCTCGGCTTTCCTGTAGCCTTTAGTGGAGATGTATTCAGAATCGAAGGCAGGCGGCAGCTTGAGAAATACCAAAGTGTTTAGCAGCCAAGCACCTTAATGGGGTAGACGACAGCTTCTTTGACTAATCGCTTGGCAGCCTCCAGACCTATAATGTCGTCCCAGCGCACGTTGGGGTTGTGTAAATAGATATCCTTTATGGAGAGACAGCAGAGAAAGATGAAATTGAGTGCTTCAATAATACATGTTCCACCTTGTGAATGTATCTGCACACACAAATGCCACACTATTTTATAAAACAGACTGTATACTGCACTCTAGTGTTGCATTAATGTTGAAAATGCAAGTTTATTAATACAAAAAACTCTTCATTAACAGAAATATTGTCCTATTTTTGTCTTTAAAGAAAAATTTGGTATAATGGGCGAAACATCAAAATCAAATAAATGAAAATTAAGCCTATTTTAGGCTTATCAAGATATTTTAAATAGTATTTATTTGTATGATAATTAAGTTCACTTCCCATAAAAAAATCGAATTTCCATAATGAAAGATTAATAATTGTTCTGCTTTGTTTATTTTAATTTAAACAACAATATAAATGTTTAAAAAAGTAATTTGCATGAAAAAATATGTAATTTTTGTAGTAGTATTTTTTTTAGAAAATTTAAATTCTGAAAAAAAAAACTGTCAATATAGATTGATTTTCTCTACTGTATCACAGTAATGCGAATAATCATTGAGAAAAAATAAAACACACATAAATAAACTCAAATGGAAGGATGTTAATGAGGTTTGGGGTGGGGGGTTCAGCTTAACTGAAGAAAAATCTTAATAGTCCAGATAAATGTTCTTCAATCTTGTGCATTTGTTTTTGTAAATTGTACAGAGCTCCTAAAGGGCCATGGTATTTGGAAAAAATTATGAGTGGAAAAATAATAAGTCAATGCTTTTGCGTTCTCTCACAAATATTTTGCGTTCCCCATAAAACTTTGCGTTCTCTCGTAAAATGTTTTGAAGCTTTGCGTTTGATGGTAAAACCTTTGTGTTTCCCAAAAAACATTGCGTTCGCTCATAAAATGTTTTGCTTTACCAGAGAGACTTGAGTTCACTTGCAAAACCTTTCTATTCCCTGAAAACTTTGCGTTAGTTCGTAAAATATTTTGCATTCCCCGTAAAGCTTTGCAGTCGCTCGTAAAATATTTTGCATTCCCCAGAAAACTTTGCGTTCACTCGTACAATATTTTCGCCAAAAAACTTTGCATTCGCTCATAAAATATTTTGCATTCGCCGTAAAACTTTGCGTTCGATCGTAAAGTATTTTGCGAGAGCCCAAAAACTTTGCGTTCATTCATAAAATATTTTGCATTCCCGTAAAACTTTGCCATTGCTCATAAATTTTTTTGCATTCCACCGTAAAACTTTGCATTCACTCATAAAATGTTTTGTGTTCGGCAAAAAACTTTGCATTCGCTTGCTAAACGCACAGAGAAACTTTGCGTTCGCTTGGAAAATCTTTGCATTCACCCAACAAAACCTTGCATTCACTTAATAATGTTTTGAGCTCTTTGCGAGCAAACGCAAAGTTTCTTGGGGGAACATAAATCATTTGCGAGAAACATTTTCCTCCATATCATATTTTTTCCCCTTCACCAGGTCCCTTTAGGGCAGAGGCTCAGTAAATATAAGATTAGGTTTACCCTACTATAGTTTTAAACTGCCACACAAGAGAAATTTGATAAGAATGAACTTACTCTGCTAATAACAGCTGCAAGTTCCCTTGTGTCATTGTTCATACCACTGAAGGCACTCATTGGTTTCAGCAAACGCTCCTATTAGTCAAATATAACAAATATCAGATCTCAACAGAATCAGAATTTTCAAAATAAATAAATGTTTTGTTGTTTCAAAACTGTACTGTAACTTGTGGCAATCAACTGAATATCTCAATTTCTCCCAAAGAGCTTAAGTTGTTCTCGATCTGGAATATTCCTGTAAATGAATGAAAAATACAGCGGACCTACCGAGAAATCTGTGTCATTAGCAGCACCTTTAACTGCATCTTGAATCAGATTCCTGTAATCAACCGGATGACCCTGATATGAGGAGGAGAAAATTATGGCAGAATTTTCATTTTTCTGACAAATGTTTGATTAAACATTTCAAGGGTTCTCGAAACTATTTTTTTTTAGAAGAAAATGACCTTTCTCATGTGTGTTCCCTCTTCAGCTCCATTCCTGATGATGGGAGACACATTTAGACCAAATCCTGATGTCTCCACAGGTGTCAGGCTGTTACCTTCCTGGACAGATCAGGCAAAGCTATATTTATTTAGGCCATAGGTTACTTACAAAATTTACATTTACACTTTAGGATAGAATATTTTCTTCATACATAATTATTATGCATCAGATTTATAGAGAAAATTTTATATTTTACATTTTATATGTACAAATGTTCTCGTAATTCCGACTTTGAATGTCAGTTCTGAGAAAAAAAAGTCAGAATTGCAAGATATTAAAGGTATTTTTTCCTCACAATTCCTAGTTTAAATGTCACAAATCTGAGAAAAAACGTCAGAATTGTGAGAAAGTCAAAATAAGATATTCACTCAAAATGACCTTTTTTATTCCAAGGCAGAAACAAGCTTTCATAGATGATGTTTGGAGACTTACCCTGGATTTACCGACGTCTTTTCCTGTTAGTTTAGATTCAGACCTTTTAACAGTGTTTCTGGACGGCGGTCGCTGGACAGAGTTGATTCTTGGGAGTGTCTGACTGGATGATGATGTCCTTTTAACATATGAACACACGGCCAATAAAGAAAAAGTCTTTGAATATTTCTGTGCTAAAAGTACTGTACATACCTTCTTTTACCACCACTCTTGACAAGCCGACTCTCTCCTATAAAGAAAGAAGTAACACTAAATTATAACTGTCATTATTGGTATAAAACCATAGAACATTTTAAAAATATATATATTGGTGACTTATTAAGAGTAAAATAACTACGAAGAATAAACTCTCACCTTGTTCTGGCAGTTTCTTGGTTAGTTTGGGATATTTCTGAAACTTTATAAAATAATAACTCTCATATTCCATGAGAACCGTGTCCAGGTCAACATTATCACACACATCAAAGTGGCATAAACCAAAACGGCTGTCTTTTTCTAAGGCTTTGGCTGAATCCATATACCTGTGTGAGAAATTCATTAAAATGTATTCAATGTGCATTTGCATGCCTGTCTTTCTCTCGTTTGAGACTACGTCAATTTGAGAAGTGTTTAAAGGAAAATCTCACCCCTCCTCCAGTAAATGATGATAAATCAGAATCAGCAAATTTCTTCTGCGCGTTTCAGTTCTCAGCTCATCCTAAAAGAAGACCATGAATTCATAACATCATATTAAGAAACTGTTAGGCCTGGTTTCACAGACAAGATTAGTTAAGACAGTATTGGGAAATGTAAGTATATTTGATAAAAAAATGTTTGTTGAGACAAAACAATGACAGACATGAGATTTATCAGTGCAAATTGCTTTCAGTTAAAACAGCTCAAACATGCAGTTTAGTCTGGGACTAGGCTTAAGCCTCGAAATATTTGTTGCATCATTTCAAATTAGTTAAATATTTTCACAAACTACATTATATTTACTGTGTTTTTCGGAAGATGGCGCCAGATCACACATCACACACAGAGAAGTGCGACGAGCAGCCTGACATGTTGCTATAGCAACACAGGACCCGCAATGGCTGTGTAAAGTACCACAGACTGCAAGCTGTAAACACGCTTATTTAGTAAGTAACTAAACTATCTAGCCCTTCAATAATACTGAACAAATGAGGTCTAAAGCCTATTTAAAATTACATTCGACTTAATTCGTACCTCCAATTATTTGTGTTTCATACGCATTCATTCAATTTCAGCAGATTTACAGTAGGTCAACAAGGTACACTTCGTGAAAGCAAAGTTTATAATGAAAATATCATGAGCACTTACCGCTTCTCTGGCCTGGTTAGCAGTCCTTATGGCTTGATAAGAGAGATCCATTGCGATATAAACACACGGGCACTCATGACATGAGCCTATAGCGACATGGAGTCAATGAGCGCGCGTGTGTGTGTGTGTGTGACCCCGGCACAGACGCACACACACACACACACGTTGCTGTTGTTATGTAAAAATACTTTGAATTAAGTCAATTTCACATTAGTCTACAAGCCATGAACCACAATGAAATAGCAAAAACAAAAAACAAAACAAAAAAACAACAACAAACAAACAAACAAAAAAATCCGTTTGACATTATATCACGCAATTCTGACTTTATATCTCGCAATTGCGACTTTTTATCACACAATTCTGACTTATATCTCTCAATTCTGACTTTCCATCTCGCAATTCTGAGAAATAATGTCAAAATTGCGAGAAGTAAACTCGCAATTGTGAGAAAAAAAGTCAGAATTGTGAGATAAAAAGTCGCAATTTTTTATATTTTTCATTCTATGGCAGAAACAAGCTTCCATAGTTTTAGTAAAATATATGGATGTTGTCAATTATTTTGTTTTGTAATATCACATTCCTCCTTGACATACAAAAGCGAACACAAAAGAAAGGGAATAAATGAATAAAATAAATAGACTTATTCAACACCGTCGATGGTTTTATTCTGGAGCGACTGCAGGCTGAACATCGGTTTTAAACTGTAAATGTATCTTATGAAAAACAAAGCAGCGATTAATATTCACAGTATATTAAAGGTGCAAAGAGAGTGATTTCGAAATACAGAAAACTATTATTTAAATTTGCATCCATACCTCGTTATTATAATCGTTTCTGGACAGTATTTAGCTGCTAAAACATCTTGCCATGTTCAAACACAGACACTGGACCCCACACACATACACACATTTTTTCCAATACGTTTTGGAAAATACATTTGATAAACTCTATACAGTATGGAAAATAAAAACTTTCATAGTTGGAAAATAATTACATTAAGAGCTTTTTTTCCATACATCCAATTCAACACGTCGTCGGTTATGACCTGACGCTGTGATCAATTATCCGAATAACGAAGGGACGGGACATACTGTACAGCGCGGTGTGATTTTCAAAGGACGCTGGCCTCGGCTAGGAAAGTGCTCGCCTCCAGGATCATACCCTTCACGTAAACACGAACTGTATAAAATAGTGTCAGAAAGTCCTGTGTGCTGAAGACGGTGTCGGCCAAAGCGAATCCCAGCGTGGAGGGAATGAACCCGCGCCCGTACTCCACCATCCACGTCCCAGCACTCCACTGCACCGAGGTCGCCTCTCCCACCGGATGCACTATAGTGTCACCTGCCAGAACAAACCACATGAAGCTTTAAGGGTAAATCACTGTTAGCGCAGAGCAAGTGCTGAGGACGTATGTTATACCTGGATAGTAAGTCTCGCTTTTAGTTGTTCCTTCTTTCCATTGCCTGAACGTTCCAGATATGATCGTGTCTGATATTTCTGCCCAGTAACGACCTGAAGAAGATACAAAGAGTGAACATTTAAGAAATCCTGCTGTGCTGTCAATGTGGACATGTGAAAAAGTAACTCATATATTGTTGTAAATTTGAAGGCCCACTGAAGTGCTTTGGAGCACACAGCTTTGAATGATGTGTTGACATCATTTCCACTGAAACAGGAAGCTAAGGCTGGACATATTGAATGGCTCCTCCCCCTTTTCAAAGAGCCAATAGCATTTAGTTCACCTCACAGACTGCAAGTTGTACTTGATGGCATCATGGAAGTGAATTCTATTGGATTCAATAGTAGAGGTGGGAATAAATTCTAGTCATTTCATTTTTAACCAACGTACAGCTGGAAAACGATATAAAACTCGAGCATTTGAGCAACCGAACCCACATTATTTGATTGGACAGAAGATGTAATGAGAAGCTGAAGTCCGCGGTGATGTCATTATCCATTTTAGCAGAAGTGAAAGACTAAGTTTTGAATGCTGCTTATATCTCCTAAATACAAATGTTGTCATTGATTTGGAACGCTCCAGCTTATTCATAACCTTAAAGGAATAGTTCACTTTAAAAAAAAACTTTTGCTGATATTTTACTCATCCCCATGTCTTTTTCTTCAGTCGAAAATAAATTAAGGTTTTTGATGAAAACATTCCAGGATTTTCTCCATATAATGGACTTCACTGGGAACCAAACGGTTCGAGGTCCAAATGACAGTTTCATTGCAGCTTCAAAGGGCTTTAAACGACACCAGACGACAAATAAGGGTCTTATCTAGTGAAACAATCGGCCATTTAAAAATAAATTAAAAAGTTTACGTTTTATAATCACAAATGCTCACCTTGCTCTGTTCTGTGATGCGCGTTCGTGAATCTCCTGTTTAAACGTGTTCATCAAAATGAACAAATCTTTTTTCGAGTCATTTTTGAAATGACCGATCGTTTCGCTAAATAAGACACTTATTCATCATCTGGTGTCATTTAAAGCCCTTTGAAGCTGCACTGAAACTCTCTTTTGGACCTTGAACAGTTTGGTTCCCAATGAAGTCCATTATATGGAGAAAATCCTGGAACGTTTTCATCAAAAACCTTAATTTCTTTTCGACCGAAGAAAGAAAGATGTGGACATCTTGGGTGACATGGGGGTGAGTAAATTATCAGCAAAAGTTTTTTTTTTAAAAGTGAACTACTCCTTTAAGCCATGTCTTTAAAATGGGGTAAATATCAAAAATGTAACTGGATGGAAGTATAGTCTAAAGCTATAAAAATAAAAATAAAACAAAAAAAAGAACAGTCAGCGATTTAGATTTAGAATAGTCTATTTTAGTCTGTGATTTTCTGTGAAATTTTACAACTCATATCTGCAAAATGGCTGATTTAGGCAACTCGACCAAACTGTAAATCGGAGCAAAAATCTGTGAAAAGTCTTGTAGTGTATTCCAGCCTTAATGTTAAAATTGAACACTCTTTGACCAAAACTGACCTAGATGTAGCAAATCTTCAGTGGTTAAATTACAGCTACTCAGTCTGAGCTCCTGTAGTTTGCAATCAGACTGCAAAGACTCCAGAAATTGCCTCAGATTTTCCCCCACACACTTGTTCCATGACAGGTTCAGGCTTTCAAGCTGTTGTAGCTTCTGCATTGCTGTAGCTGTTCGGAATTACAGAAACTTACATGTATATTTTCATTTAAAACATAAAGTAGTTCAGTGTTTTCTGAATTTGCATTGGCTTCATACCAAGATCATGGCATGCAGGTGTGCTCAAAGCACAGTTGTTTAGTGGAAGTTTGGTCATCTGAGAAAGAGGGAGGGTTTGCAGAAGATTCTGGAGTGTATCTCCAACACTTTTATTGGATGACAAATCCAGCTCTCTGAGCTCTTTGAGAGATGGAGCTACCTGGACTAAGAAAGCAAATTCAAAAAAGAATACAAACAACTTCACGTACCTTTAAATCAACAGTAGCAAAGTCGTGAATTTAACTTTAAATTTAATCAATTTATATCAAAATTGAGATATAAACTCCCAATTCGAACTTTTTTTCTCAGAATTACAAATTTAAATGATTGTGACTTTATATACCACAATTCTTAGAAAATTAGTCAGAATTCCGAAATATAAACTTGCAATTCAGCTATTTACTTTTAAAAAAAAGTTTATATCTCACAATTCTGACTTTTTTTCCTCATAATTCTATAAGAAAAGTCAGAAGTGCGAGATGTAAACACAGTTGAAAAAAAAAAATCGAATTTTTTTTTTATCAATTTTTCGAATTGACTTTTTTTTCTATATTCTGTCGAGGAAACATGCTTCCATACATTTTTGCGTTTCATAGTCGAGCATTTTTAGTGCAGTATCCAACACTATCTCACGCCCAATTCGTACGAATTTGACGAATGATTAAAAAGTGTCTAATTCGTACGACCTCACTCGTACGAATTTGTACGATTTTTCTAAACCCACGTGATGGTTAGGTTTAGGGGCGGGGTAAGGCGTAGGTCATTCTTACGAATTCATGCGAATTGGCCAATTCGAAAAATCTGTACGATTTAGCAAAATCTTACTAATTCATATGAGTGAGGTCTATTGAATTGTTACGAATTAGCCACTTTTTAATCATTCGTCGAATTATAAAAATAGCTAGTGTCAACTAGTCTTACCTAAAGCCAACACATCCTCCTTTGTTAGACAGCACAGTTGCATACTCAACCTTCTCAAGTGTGTGAGGAGAGTAAGGTTAGTGACCAGTGTGGCAAGACCTCCACCTGCTTCCTTATTGCACGACAGGTCGAAGTCCTCTAGTGCAGGGATGAACTTGAGTGCCTGGCCTTTTATTCCACAAAACAAATTAATTGAATTATTCTTTAAAATTAAAATGGTTACTCGCTTATCACAGAAATCACAGTGTGCAATTGGAGCTTCCTGGCAGGTAATGTAAGTGTTGCAAATAGTTATGTTTGACTGCTTAGGCCATTGAAGGATTTTTTTCATCATCACTCTTACCCAGGACACTAAGACTGTCTTTATTGAGTCCACACATGCTCAGTTTTAGGGTCTTCAGCCGTGGAGTTGAGCTTAATGAGGAGCTGAGGTTCTCCATTCCCTTGATTGATAGCTTGTTATTGGACAGATCGAACTCCTCCAAACTAGATAACATGGGAAGAGCCTCACCTGAAGGAAAATGTCAGTGCTTTTAAAAGGAAATTGATGAAAGATCCTGTTGTAAAAAAATCATGACTCATAGGCTTATTCTGAATTCCCAATTTAAGAACCCAAAAGCGAAAGTGAACATGAAAAAACTAACATTTCAAGTGTCTATAGCACCGTATCAGTTATTTATTAACTAATATTTGATGTTTTACTATATTCAGAAACCAAATACAGTTATTTTGAAGTAATAAATCAGACCTGAAAATGATGTCCGATTTGAGAACAAACCATTCTTTTGAGCTAATTATTTTCTATAACAAGTTCGCAAATAAAATTGAATAATTTGTTCAATGTAGTCCAACTCAAAATGAGCCAAAATACATGTAATAAGATACCGATGCACTTACTCCTAATAATGTCCGACTTAAAAGAAAAGAAATTAAGGACCTTTTAGATTTTTGCCATTGTGACTACTTTAATGACAATTTCCCCTAATTTTCAAAACATTACTCAAATAGACATTTAAAATAAGTCAAGTTTTACTGGAGTTATATGTTTCATCGAAGTATGTTTAACTCAAATGTTGGATTTGTGTACCTATAAACTTCATAGTCTTTGCTGACACATGGTTTATAGAAAGCAAGTCTTACTCAGAGCTGTAACGTCTGTCTCAGAGAGCTGACAGTCCACCAGCCGGAGTTCTTTCAGTGTGCTTTCAGGTTGGAGGTGTTCTGTGAAGTGTCTGAAATTTCCTGCACCAACGCCAATATTCCAGGACAAATCTAGCACCTCTATTAGAGGAATGCAGTCAAGAGCCTGACCTGGAATATCATTTTTAGGAGAGGTTTGCAGTTGTTCAAAATTGTTTCAGCCCTAAATCAGGTCAATTCCAAGATTTCAGATATGATTTTGCAAGAGAAGTCTTTATATTTGGTGTGTATATTTAGTATTTTAGCTCATGTGTGAGGTTTCAGCTTTAATTGTTCATTTTTTGTTAGGTCTTTTAAAGGGGTAGTTCACCCAAAATGAATATTCTGCCATCATTCACCATTGTTTCAAACATGTTTCACTTTCTTTTTTTCTGTAGAACATAAAAGAAGATATATTGGAGAATGTTGGCAACCATGAATGGTTGTCAATGGGAACCAGAACTCTTTGGTTACCAACATTCTTCAAAACATCTTCCAGAATAAAGAAATTTATACATGTTTGGAACAACATAAGCTTGAGTAAATTATGATATTTTTATATTTGGGTGAACACCCCTTTAAGTCATGATGATACATTTATTAAATACAGATGGATGAATGGATAGATGATAGATCGATAGATAGTTGGATATAGATGATAGATAGATAGATAGATAGATAGATAGATAGATAGATGGATGGATAGATAGATAGATAGATAGATAGATAGATAGATAGATAGATAGATAGATAGATAGATAG
>JAOTRC010000018.1:2720314-2735323 GCA_027497675.1 Cyprinella lutrensis | reverse complement strand
TTGTGCGTGAAAATCCCAGTAACTGAGCAGATTGTGAAATACTCAGACCGGCCCGTCTGGCACCAACAACCATGCCATGCTCAAAATAGCTTAAATCACCTTTCTTTCCCATTCTGACATTCAGTTTGGAGTCAGGAAATTGTCTTGACCAGGAACACACCCATAAATGCATTGAAGCAACTGCCATATGATTGGTTGATTGAATAATTGCATTAATGAACATGTGTTCCTAATAATCCTTTAGGTGAGTGTATATTGTGTATTAAACTAAGCCTTGTTGAGCATAAGAGAGAATGTATTTATGTATTATGTCGAAACGACAAACAACGTGCCAAGTGAGCTGAACTGTATGAATTTCAGCGAACTTCTGTACTGTATGAACGGCGTTCGTGGTTCGACTTGTCGAGACTGTTTTCCAAAGATGGCTCCTGCCAGTATACACGAAGTGTACTGTCTTTATAAAATATCTTCTTACTAAACGGTCTGTACTCTTATAAAGTTCTCAATGCTTCGTTTTGCATGTATGGACCCTCATAATTTTACTGTGTTAGTGTGAGGCTATTTTGAGCCTTGTTAGTGGTATTAAGAAGCGATTTCTTTTTACTTATTTAATGCCCCCATATACGCTAAACAATTTTAGAGATAAAACTTGTTATATTCGATTAACATGAAAACAAATCTCGGAGAACGCTTGACCAGGTACCAATGTGTTATTAGACCAAAGGTTCATTTTTCGCTGGAGTTCTCCTTTAACTGAAACCCATTAAATGGATTTCACCCAATAATGATTTGAATAAGTTTCTTTCTTCTGTAACGCAAAAGAATATTTTAAAGAATGTTGGTAATAAAACTGTACAATGGTAGCCATAGTATTTTTCCCCCTAAAATAGAAGTCAATGGCTACCATTCTACTGTTGTATTACCAACATTCTTTTAAAAGATCTTCTTTTGCGTTACAGAAGAAATAAAGGATGAAATCATACAGGTTTGGAACAACTTGAGGGTGAAGAAGTGAAAACATAATGTTCCATTTTTGAGTGAACAATTCCTTTAACCAAAGTTTTGGTTAAAAAAAATGTAGTGTATTTATTTATTTGACGTATAATTTAGAAAATACATTTAATAAATTCTAGAATAAAATGACACATTTTTGAAGGCTTTCCTCACAAATTGTCCATCATTCTCTCCTGGTGCATTGGTTTTCACATTCCTAATGCTGATTGTCAGATGTGTGTGTGTGTGAGAGAGAGATACCATTGCCTTCACTCAACAAATTAGAGGACAGCGATTTGACTAGGGCTGGGAAACGTTGAAGGCCTTTGAAAAACAGCTCTGGCTCAGTGCCGCCCTTCAAAGATTAGCTCTTGTATTTTTTTCTCCTTTTTTTACTTGCACACTATGCAGTTTTCACCATCTGTTGTCTATTCTTTGTCTTATTCCACCACTCGATCGTGTTTATCTAAAGTAAGGTGATATCAGCCGCTTAAGCGGAGTGGGAACTTTCCAAAAGCTTTTACCATAAAATTCACCTGTCATGGGCTTTGTGTGCAGCTTTATTGACTCTATGTTTTACAAGCCCAGAGACTTCATATAGCAAATGAATTATGTCTTTCAGAAGACAAATAGCGCCAAAGGTTTCTCCTCGTCCTTTATTAGCCTCAGTGCGCCATGCGAAGGGCTTTTATGTAAAATGAAGTCTCCATTATGCCCTTGTTTGTAGCATTAAAATATGTTCCGTTGGAGTACAAACAAGGTTATGGCCGCTCTTCATGTGCATGAAAGCTAATCATTTTCCTTTTTCTGTGTGGTCAGTACAATTATGTCGCTAACAAAAATAGCTCTATTCACCAAACAACACAAACATTGATTCGGTATGGATCAACCGTCTGTTGGTTGTGGAAACGCTGAGAAGGCAGTACGGGTTAGTGTCCTTCATGTGGCCGATTCGTATCGTAACTATGGATTAATCGCAGAGTCCTGCAGTTTTCCCCTCATTGTTGGATAAATAGCTCATTAAGATTGAACCTCATTTGCCTATATTAATTAAACTCAGATTTTTTCTTGTGTTGATCGTGCAAATGCTTTGTGTGATGCATTATGCTGGCATGGAGCCTGTATAACCCTTGAGACTGGGTTAAACCCTTTCTCCCTTTAAAAATATATTGTTTTTCTGACATCATATTTTTTTTAGGGAGTGACACGAGAGATGCTTTTTGACCGCATGGTTCAAACCGTTACTGTGGTTCACATCAAATCACAGGGTCACAATTCTTAACATTAATACATTGGTTAACATTTTCTTTCCATGAGACATATTTTTAGTTCACAGTGCATTAATTGATGTTAACAATTACAAATTTTGATTTTAATAATGTAATAGTAAATGTAGAATCTTAACATTAACTGAGAATACTATGAACTGTTAGTTCATAGTTCGTCTCACATTCATTTCCCATGTAGCAATTTTCGTTATTCTACCATGAAGTAAAAATCAAAAGTTTCATTCAAAAATGATCGAACAGCACCAGAGTTAAAAACAAAAGTTCCCTATTTGCATTTGGCTTCATGAAGAACCTCTAACAATCGTTCCATTGTACAAGAGGTTCTTTATAGTGCAAAACTGATTACACTCTCAGAAAAAAAGGTACAAAAGCTGTCACTGGGGCTGTAAAGGTAAACTTTTGTCCATTTTAGGTGCTAATATGTACATTTTAAGTGTTAATATGTACATAGGCGCTAATAAGTACATTTTAGGTGCTATTATGTACATTTTAGGTGCTAATAACTAAATTGTAGGTATTATTGCGTACATTTTAGGTGCTAATATGTACATTTTAGGTGTTATGAACATTTCAGGAGCTATTATGTCCATTTTAGGTCCTTATATGTGCGTTTTAGGTGCTAATATGTACATTTCAGGTGCTATTATGTACATTTTAGGTGTTAATATGTACATTTTAGGTGCTAATAAGTAAATTTTAGGTATTAATGTGTACATTTCAGGTGCTAATATGTACATTTTAACTGTTATGTACATTTCAGGAGCTATTATGTCCATTTTAGGTCCTAATGTGTACATTTTAGGTGCTAATATGTACATTTTAGTTGCTAATATGTACATTTTAGGTGCTATATGTACATTTTAGGTGCTAATATGTCCATTTAGGTGTTAATATGTACATTTTAGGTGCTAAAAATTACGACTAAGGTACCAATATGAAGCATTTGGGTACAAAAGTGTACCTTTTGAAAAGGTACAGCCCCCAGTGACAGCTTTTGTACCTTTTTTTCTGTGTACTGAACGGTTCTTTTGAGTTCTTCAATGGCATTCAGTGAGAGAGAAAAAAACTTTAATTTTAACAGTGTTCTAGAATCTGTTGAAATTATAAGATGAAATTTGAAACTTATTGTGATGACAACGTTGAAATACATGTAGCTGCACTGGGAAGTGAGGTGATCCAAGGGAAGTAGTGGGATAACAGCAAGTCTAAGATCCCGAGGGACTTCCTGACCTAGACAGAATAATGTGTGGTGGCTATTCAGCTTGACATAAACAAGAGTTGGACAGCAGTGATAGTGTCAGTCCCAAATGTCAGTGACATAAAAAAAGAGTTTGAGGAACAAAGAACTGGAGGGACTGAAGGAAATGCAATGCAATAAAAAGTATGTGGGAAGTCAAAGATCAGTTGCTTCCTTAGAAGCTTAATTCAGAAAAGCGAAATCCTTTGCCCATTCTAGCAAACCCCCAAGCCCCCAAATTCTCTTAAAGAGGAACAGAGATATCCACACACAAGTGTAGAGGAGACCAGGGCTGGTATCATACATGGGAGTCGTCACAATAAAAAGACATCTCACAAACTTTTGAGTCAAAAATACAAAATGCTCAATTTCTTAAATTCTCTTAAATTGTAATATATTAGAATATAATATTTGTCTTGTATTCAATTTTGTAATATATAACAATTATTTTTTCATCAATCATTTTAATGTCTTTGAAAGTCTTTCTGCTCATCGAAACTACACTTATTTGATCAAACACACAGTAATACAGCAATATTGTGAAATATTATTATTGAAAAAAATATTACTGTGTGATACTTACAGAACTTACTAGGTATCTATTTGTCACTAGTTATCCATATAGATTAAATGTAGCAAATGAGTTTCAAATCAGCTGTGATTGAGGTGAACTAATTCATAAGTTAAGAATATTCATACTTACGCAGAAAAATTAGGTGTAAATGAAACATTTAGACAATCCACTGATTGCACGTTTTTACTGATCTTAGCTTCCATCAGTACGTGTATTTAAATGATTGCCTATAATCAGGTTTGGAATGTCCTCTTTCATCTCATTAACATTTCATTCATTTCTGAAGGAAAATAAAATCAAGGTTATTGTAATCTTGATTGAATCTGAAAAAGGAACAGGGCTGTAATGATATAAGAAAAAAGTCTAGGCTACTGATGTAACTTGAAGGAGGGAACAGAGACGTTACGTCGGACTGACGTCATGTGGTCTCCCAATCACCTCCAAGTGGTAACAAAACGACCCTCGGAATTATTTTCCCAACATCAGCCATGACCATAATGCTGGGGAAGCGTGCCCAGGGCTGCTTTCATCTAACCCACCTTGGACAGGAGGCGCGGATGATTCCCCCAGGTGGCAGCGCTTTGCAGGCACAAGCACCGCAATTGCAGACTCCACTTGCGGATTGTCTACGTAACTCTTGGCGGAGAGAGTGTAGGAGGAAAAAGAGTCGCTTCGGGCATATTCTACGATATATTCGTAGAAAATTCTTCCAGATATTCAACGATATAATTGCTGTTGTCTGAGAAATTAACTTTTCTTTGAAGGCAAGTCCCCACAACGTCAGTCTGATGTTCCATTGAACGTGATTGACTGAATAGGAACTCCATTTCCACAAAGTGAAAATCCCACCCAAACATTCAATCTAATGTGGTTCTCCTATGAAAAATTGATGAGAATTTGGCTTCCCCGGGCAAGCACTTCAGCCCACAGTAAGGGAGGTGGTTTGAAGTTGGGCGTTGAGGGTTCCTTGTTTGTTCACATCTGTCTGTGTGTTTGAAGTTAGCTTAACGCATCCCTGCAAAACACATGCAACCAAGAGCAAACATTTTCCCAGGAGAAAGGGATTAGGTTCACCCTCACTGACATCTGTGTAACAACTAGCAGTTCTGTCCATCACCCACTCAGAGTGTGTAATTGTGGAACTGACGTATAATTAGGCGGCCTGTCTGTGAAGTAAGACCACATGAAATTAATTGAGTGTCAGGATGTTTTTGGATCAAATTCAGCCCAGTGGAACTACTCTGACAACAGCCTTGGATGTGTGTGTGTGTGTGTGTGTGTGTGTGTGTGTGTGGGCCTGGTTGAAGGCAGGGAGGGGTTAGAGTGAGATCTTTTGGGAATGGCTACACTAGAAAAAAAATGAAATTTTGAGGTTCAGGTTTAATGTGGGATTATGTTTGTCACTAAGAATCTAAGACCTCATGCAGTGATCAAAACTGCAGAGAGGGTCTTTCAAACGGCATAACATCTCCATATGCGTTTCCTGCACACACTCTCTCAAACAACTCCATGAGCTGCATCCCAGGATGCTTTTAATCTGGAGGAGTTCCCATGTGTGCTTTAAAAATACGAAGTTTGATGTTGCAATATTGGTTTAACTTCAGTTAGCTAGTCTCGTCATTGACATTGTTTTACCATCAATGACCTTCTCTAATAAAAAAAAAACTTTTTGTCTCAATAAATTTGTTTGTAATTCGAAGTACACCACCGCAAATGTGAATGTCTGCATAGTATTGGTTCATTTTGAGGGCAATGATACGATGTCCAATCTGCCTGTCAATTAACAAAGTTAACAGTTACTTTTCCAGCATCCCTCCACTACCCCATCACTTACTAGTCCTATCCCAAACCTGGGAGGGGGGAGTAGTCTGGGTTCGGGCCAAATTCCGAGCTCAGGGCCCTCGCCTCGGACAGCACGCCAAATATGCATTTCCTTTACATTATCTAATTATGTGTGTGTGAACTCGTGAAACTCGTGAAACTCGTCGACGTCAAGTTCGTAAAGAGCTTTACTCAATCCATTTTAAAATCTGATTTTGGCCGCCTCTCAATTTCTCAAATGGGTTAAACCAAAGATATTACCACAGAAGTTCAAGTAAATGCACTAGAAATCCGCACACATTCATGGGTGTGCATTTATTGCATGGACAGAGAGAAAGCACTGACACCTGCAGGATTTCATCTGACACTAAAAAGTAAAATAAGCATATCAGTTCCGTTAGAGCAACAGTAGCGCATAACGAGTGTGGTCTCTAGATAGATGTTTTTAGCAACAAAATGTTTTTTTTTTCAGCTGTAAAGTTTGCAGATTTGACTCTCTTCTGCAGCCTGCCTCAAGTGGTCAGTAGATGAATTGCAGTTTAAATCACTTCCGTGTTGGTTTCAAGAGAGTGACAGGGAGGTTGCCGCTTGGCTGTACCTGGTGAGCTACCAAGGATGTGTGCTACATTAGAAAAGCCACACATCAAAATGTATTAGTGTATTAGCATGCACTAAAAGAGGTTGAAACATTGTATTGTGCAAAGAGAAGCATGTTTTTCAAATGAGCCTATGTTGAAAAAAATTGCACATGGCCTTCAGTGAAGCTGTGTTATTTTCTTTTCTCAGGTTTGAGCGTATTTAAACACACTGCTTTAATTCCCAATAGATAGTGTGATGAACATCAGATCTGAATAATCGGATTACTTTAATCTTTGAATTTCATATTAGATTATGTAAACTGTGAGCAGTCCATTGACACGAGATGCGAGGGTGAACGCTCGCTGGAGTGTCGGCTGGAGAAAGTGTTAAACGAGGCTCATTGGCCTGGTCCCTTGGCTGGTACCACAGATGGTCGGTGGTCTGAGCCAGCGCGTGTGGAGGGTGCCATACTGGTAATTAAAAGCCGAGCAGAAGGTACGGGCATGAAATGTGTGTGGTGTGTTGCGGTAAGACTGTAAACACCAGACCCTTCTAAACCACCATCAGTTCCAGACTGATAAACTTCCTGCATGTTTGGTGCTAAAAAAAGGAAAATGCTTAAAAGACGACTTTGTTAGCATGTTAGCATACATGTTTTGTTAGCATACATTATCTTTATGCTCCCCAACAGATACTCTACTGACTAAAGTAACTTTGCAACTTATGTCAACTTCTACTAACCTAACTTTCAGGAGCATCCTCTGGGTAAAATGTGAAATTTACTGTTAAATCAAGGAGATCTTTCTAAATCTGTCTCTTTCTCTGTCTTCACACGTACATATCCAGAGGCTACAGAACATTTAGACGAACTTGGAAATGAGCATCCTCAAGTGAGAGAAGGAGATGAAAGAATGGAATGATGGGAGTGTGTGGGTTGAAATTATCCCAGGATGTATAACACCATCATCATGAGAACTTTAAACTGGAAGACACTGATGGAATCATAAGAGACACATCTGTCATAACATGCGCGGTTCAAATACTTAACCTTAAGTATAAAATATCAGCGCGTAACTCTTCTGCACCGTTTACATTATTCGGGTGATAAATCTGGTGAAAGAATCCCATAGATTTACATTTGAAGGGGGGGATCAGAAACACTTTTGGGTGGACTCTTTTGAATTGGGCCAATAAGTGACCGCATCAAAACACCCTGGCAACAACCTATAACCTTCTAGCACATTGGTGACTCATATTTTCTAGAGTTTTTTTCTAATTAACATTGTTTTGAAGGCAAATAAAGTTCATTTTAATCTCTGCACTTGTCAGACAAAAGGGTAAAGTGCTTTATAAAACCATTTTACATTTCGACATCTTTGAAAGATTTCTGTTTAAATGCTGGGAATTTAAAGTTCCAATCTAATCTGTCACTTTTTTTTTTTATTTGCGTACCACAGTAGATGTAATTTCTTTCTTTTGCAGTCATGCTGCGGTGTCTGAGATGACACCTGAGGCAATAAAAGTGAAATATTGTAATGGACTGTCGATCCAAACACACCATTTCTGGATGAAATTCCTTGAGGGCTGCTCTACCATTCTGAAAGTTGGGATATTTATTTGATCAATGGCAGCCATCAGGCTGTAAAACAAGCCGTGCTATCAAGAAGCTGTAACATTTTGCTGTCTTAAATGGCTGCTTCAGGCATATTTATACATTGAATCTTTGCACTTGAACATATAACATTGTGCAGTTTTATGTCTGTATTATATAGATCGATAGATCGATACTTGATTTCCTTCAAGGATTGATACTTGAAATTTTTTACGCATATGGTTGCATGCTGCCTTGAAACGCATAGCGTTATTCAATGTTTTGACGTAACTTCCACTGAAACAGGAAGATACATATTAACCCTCTGGGGTCTAAGGTGTTTTTGGGGTCCTTGAGATGTTTTGACATGCTCTGACATTTTGTACTTTTTTCAGTTGCTTATAAACATATCAATGGCACAGGTTAAATTATACTCTATTTAGCACAAACAGGGCTACCATATAATATGTGAGCAACATGTATGTACATGTTTGTATTTTTGAGAAAATATTGTTTATGCATGGCAACTAGAAAAGTAAAGTTTCTGAAATAAGGCCACAAAACACATACTAAATATCTGTTCACCAGACTTTTGACTAATCATTTGACTAATCACTAATGCTTCAAATGTCAAGATACAAATGAAGTCATTCCTCGGAAACAAAAAATCCTGTTCAAATAGGTTATATGGGCCATTCTATAGAATTGGTTAGAGTTGGAAATATCTTGAAAAGAAAATTTTACCATAACAGTTGATTATTTTGGGTGCAATAAGGTATTACAGCTCCTCCCCGTTTCCAATAGCGTTTAGTTTAAATCACATCTCGTCCAGAGCCATCGAGCTCGATAAAGCTGCCGTTTCCTTCTAATCTCAAACCATTTCTCCTCCTGATCCCCTTTATATTGCTTTAAAATATAGTACTATGTGCAGAATTGAAATGAGCCCGTTATATTGTGTGGTCTCCGCCGACTCTGTGCTATATCTTTGGACCGGAGCTGCGGTGGTTCGCGTGACAATAACGTTAAACCAGACTTCATTTGCCCTAATTGAAAGCATATTTACACGGTCTAAATCTTTCCCTATCCCCTATATAGTCCACTATGTGCCATTCACTATGTAGAAAACAGTAATTGTGTGAACCGATTTCAGCTGCAGCTTCAGCATCTATTTATAGTGTAGGGCGGAGTTTCAGATTCTAAAGAGCATAAGTACTCGAGAGACAAAAAATGTGATGAGATGTGCAGGGTGCTGTCATCAAAATCATAGATCCGAATTGGCAGAAGTGAGAAAATGTAAGTTTTCAATGCTTACATATTCCAACTGTGAATGCTGTTGCTGTTTTGGAGCACAATAGCTTATAGATAACAGTAAGACTAAGATATAGAAGCCAAAAAAAAAAAAAATCATGGGGACTTCTTTGATGATTAGGTTTGTGCTGATTTAAATTTCAAAATGCAACAATTTTAGGACCATATTAACATGTATGGGCTTTTTACACTTTAAGATGGTAAACCAGGCTAACTTTTAATCCTGGGTTAATGTAATCCTGAGTAATACGTTTCCAATGACCAAGTCTTGAAATATAACATATTAACAGACAATAATTTGCATATTTATGAGGTTGATAGTTCATATGAATGACCTACCCCTTACCCCACCCCTAAACCTACCCATCACGTGGGTTTGGACAAATCGTATGAATTAGTACGAACTAGCCACTTTTTAATCAATCGTACAAATTCGTACGAATTGGTCGTGAGATAGCGTAGGAATGTGCTCATTACTTATGCTTAAACATTCATGAATTGAATTAAATGTACATTCATTCTTATTAAAGCTAATAAATGTATTCAGAGCACAGAGAAATTTTGTCTTTTTCTTTTCTTGTTTGATTAACATGAAATACAGCTGTAGGTATATTTGGCTGCTGTCACTTTAAGACCTTTCCAACTGTTTATGTCATTTAAAACATAACGATTGTGTTTACACGTCAATATACCCCTCAAAACGTCTTAGGTTACATGTAACCCTGGTTCCCTGAGAAGGAACAAGACGCTGCATTTGAGATGCGGTGGGGAACGTTCTGTGTGATTACGCCGTGAAGCACATATAAAATCAGTCCAATGGAAGCCTGAAATGTCATGGGTGACGTCATAGACCAGTAAACTATAAAGCTGAATTCAGACCGCGCCAGCTTCTAGTTTAAATTCTCTTACTAAACCTTTAAATTAATATAATGTTAAACACATATATTATCTGTAGAAATCTGACAATGCGTACAATAACATGAACTTTAAAAGTATTTATGCATTTCCTTTCCTACTACAGTTTCAAAATAATAGAACTTGCATTGTATTACACAGAAGAGACGCTTTAAATCCGAACATACCCATAACATCGATTTTAAAAGTTATGTTTATTATTTTATTTGCATTTCCCATCATCAGTTTTAATATAAATGTGCATCATTATATAACAAATTACATTTTATTTTATAGTAGATATCTTATGTAAAAATTCAAACATCCCTTAACTACATCCATCAATCTGCTTTTCTATTATGTTGGTAATTTTCAAACGGCCCCTTGGCATGCAGAACATCTCTCCCTCTCTCCCTCTCTCCCTCTCTCCCTCTCTCCCTCTCTCTCTCTTTCTCTCTCTCTCCACCCTGCCCAATTTCAGCTGAATTTAGGATGCCTTTGACCCAGCACTGGATATGCATATGAGAAAGAGGGTGAGACAGCGAGAGAGGGTCAGGGACAGACAGGAAGAGTGACTCAGAGAGAGTGTGTGTGTGAGAGAGAGAGAAAGAGAGAGAGAGCGAAAGAGACAGAGGAATAGAGAGAGTGCGCAAGGCTGAGGACACAGATCAATGCATCTTTGTGCTTGCTGCCTCAGCAAGTGAAGGTGAGAGCAAATCAAAACAAATAAAAAGCAGACGCCTCTGGAGAGAAGCAAACAGCCTCTGAGGGAGGATGATCACCGTCTGCGGAGAGCTAGAGGAGTGACTGTCAAGGCAGGTGCTGTTTCAACACAAGCTTCTGTGTGGATTTGAGTCATCTTAGTGTCTCTTCACTGCACCCACTTACTGGACAATAAGACCTCTTGTGGATACTGAAACCTACAGAAAAAAAAAAATGCCTGCAACATGCCAGGAAGCTGTGAGGTTTGCGTCTCAGGATGTAACTGAAGGTAGGTGCTTGTGTACGTACAAAATAAAAGTCTATTGTTTGCGCTGTGGTCTTTATCTGACTTCTGCAGGATGTAAGATTGATACTGATTAAAACTGGTTAGTTGTTGCGCCAGAACCGTGGCATAGCGGTTAGTGCATGAGCTGTGGCGATACTAGTTTGAATCCTGCTCGCAACATTTACTGATCCCATTTCCCTTTTTTTTTTTTTCTCGCTGCAATAAAAGGCAGCGTGATTGTTGTGATTTCTGAAGGAAAGACTGTGAGTCTTGTGCTTCACAGACAAAAATCTTTCCTAGACTGACTTCAGGCTGTTGACATGTGTGGTGCCACAGCCTGGTGCCATCCGGAGGGGTCAGCTTGACATCCACAACAGAACATCAAGAAAGAGAGATTCTAGGGGGAATGAACAGCAAGATGATCTGAAATGTTTGCACATTCAAGGCTGGGGGCTGAGGGAATGTGTGTGTGTGTGTGTGTGTGTGTGTGTGTGTGTTCATTGGAAATGTGATGGCGAAACAGTAAGTGTTGACAGAAAGTGACGAGGTTTGGCTCACAGTCACAGTATTGTGACACTTCAAAATCCCATGATTCCATTTATTCATGTCATGATGATATATTTTTTAAAACACATATTCATACATACGTACATGACATGTTTGTTTTTCTATCGTGGAGCACAACTTTATATTTTTATAATGTTTTACCTTGAGCTACTATCCGACCTTTCACAAACCCTTCTGATTTTTGAAACTTTCATTCATTCATTACAAGTCTCTACACACTGAATAAAGATAGTGTAATGTATATGTAATATGTATGCAATATATAGTGTGTGTATATATATATATATATTTCATAAATTAAATAGAAAAATATTTATATAAAATATTATAAATGAATAATGTCACACACACGATGTATATATATATATTTATATATAACATATTTTTATTAGACTTTTTGGTTTATATCTTTATTAAGCGTGGTCAACTACGATACTTTATTAACTGTGGTCAACTATATCTTTATTAATTTTCAACTACGAGAAGCAATTCATGTACAACAAAGTGCAGTTTTTTCTGTTTTTGAAAACATATCTATTAATACATTATTATACATTACACTAGTATACATTAGATTGCGTATGATATTTAGCATCAGCTGGTGGAGTTCGCACTTTCCTTTCGAGGACATTCGGTCCCTAAATGTACGCAAAATGACGCACACACACATTTTTTATAACAGCCAATTATTAGAGTGGTTCATTAGAAAATTTACTGTCAGTTTCTGATTAACACCCTCTTTGTCAGCCAAATTATCAAGGTGCCCAAGGTGGGTTGAAAGTGAGAGAGGGCAGCCGAGCCTGGCTGGAGGGGTGCCAGGTGTAGGTGCGGAAAGGAGAGAGAGTCAGGTCAGGGCAGAACAAAACGTTTGTCAGTGTGTGAAATATTTAATTAGTCACACACACACACGCGCGCACACAGGGTGACACAGTTTAACTCTGAGCAAACAGACAACGGTCTCTCTATATTTCTGGAAACTATGTATTAGTTTTGTGAATAGATAGAACAGAGGTAATGGAATCTGAATGTGTTACAGCGCACTTTCTCTCTCTCTCTGTTTGACATCACTCTGTTCTTTTGATTTCACCCTGCTCTCTCTCATCTTTTTGCTTACTCTTTCCAAATTGGATTCATCTTGTTTAGGCAGGAAGGTCTTTTGTATATTCTATTATAAGGTCTTGTGCTCTGAAATCTGCACTGTTGTTACTGAAGCTTTGAATTTTATTATATGAAGCTTAAGTTGTAGTTTTTTTGTTTGTTTTTTTGTGCATCATACACCTCATTATATATTGCACACCAATTGTACATTTTTATTTAATGTCTTGATATAATTTGTATTCATTTCAAAACTAACTGCAGGCAGTAGCAGATGGTTTATAGTTTTCAGTTTTTTGTATGTGGGTCATTGTCAGAAAACAGTGCCATTTGTGCTACATGAATGTGTGTCCCCATGACTGATTAATGATATCATTTACAGAATACTGAACTTAATCGCATTATCTGGTGGATTCGATTCTGAAAAGTATGTAATAAAAATAAAACTTTAATTTTATGTCATCTTTCATCCATATTTAAATGGCTTATATAAAAATGTTTACGTAAATATATACATATATTTGGCTAACCTAAGTACATTGAAATTTTGCTTACTATAGATTGTTTTTCCTAAAATAATAAATGCATTTCTGATATGTTTAAGACATCCATAATAAAGGCTAGATGTCTCGAATGCTCTCCTGGCCAATGGAGGTCGACGTAGGCAACTGGCGGCCATCTTGTCACAGGCAGCTCGCTCACTCGTAACCATGTGTTGTAATGGTTCATGTTATTTTTAAATAACCATAACTTGCTAAATTTTCTTCCGATTTTCAAATGATTAGGTTTGTTATAAACGTCAGAGATGTAGTTATGACACTGCATACTTATGAATAATAAGTGTATACATAAATAATCATCCAGATAACGTTTGTAAGAAACCAAACCGTTTGTAAATCCATCAAGATTTCAAGTTCGTGCTGATCACTCATCCACATCAGCTTGCCTGTGACAAGATGGCCGACGGTGATGATGACAGAAACTCAGCCGTAAGAGGTCTAGCCTTAATTGTGGATATCTATGCTTTGGCCTACTTTGCGTGCAGAAAATAAATGGATATCTGTTGCTTCTGAGATGAACAAACGGCTGGATGAACTGAATTAGCCCAGAAAACAAGGGGAACAAAATAAGAAATAATGATTTTTCCTGCCATTCTTATTTATGGATATCAGTAGCCTGTGCCGGATTAAGAAAAAGATACGTCTTGGAGAACAGCGTATGAGTTTTCAACCAATTGTGAGATGCCACTTTAACCACTTTACTTATTCTCCCAGTGATAGATGGCAATATTGTTCAGTATATGTATTAAATATTTCATATGATTACATTCTTGTCATATTTTCATAATATGCTCAAGCCATGTGTGTAATTAAAAATAAAAATACATTAAATCCCACAATCATTCATTTTACTCATATTATACTTGCTTTTGTCCCAGAAAAAATATTATAAACTTTTAAAATCTCTTTTCTGAGCCCTTTTCTGCACTTTAATCAACTTGGAGATTTTGAGTGAATGATAACAATACAGTAAAAACAGTAATATTGAGAAATAAAATATTTTAAAACGAAATGTATTCAACGATCCTTCAGAATAGAGCCCGACCAATAAAGGATTATGAAGGCCGATACAAATATAAATATTTGTTGGTTTTAAAATCCGATATTCCAATATATCGGCTGTTTTTTTTTTTCAGAAACGAGCTACAAAACGTTAACAGATTTGTAGTTATTTATGAGTTTTAACTAAAATAATATGATTATGCATTTTAAAAAGTGTCACAACAGAACAGACTAAATGATAGTGGCATTAGCTAGCTTTGTGGTTAGCTAGTCTATGATGAGACGTAATTTAGCAATGGATTACATCATACTGCAAATTATAAAACATACATTTACAGCATTAACAGGCCAAGGAGAGATGATATGTCTGATTGCTATAACTGTCACGCGCTATTAAAGAACTACTTCAGTCATATTGTCAAAAGTTAAAAGGGCAGTCAGTCAACTACACTGTAACAACGTAACATAATTATTACTAGCTAATTCCGCTTCACTCTCGGCTTATTTAACA
>JAOTRC010000018.1:2586937-2604724 GCA_027497675.1 Cyprinella lutrensis | reverse complement strand
ATCATCATCATCATCATCATCATCATCATCATCATCATCATCATCATCATCATCATCTATCTATCTATCTATCTATCTATCTATCTATCTATCTATCTATCTGTGTTGGGACGGTTGGGCCACTCTCTCTCACACACACACTACAGCCTCAAGTGCGATGAGCCACGTCTCTCTGAGCAACCGCATAAACTAACGTTAGTGTTTTTTCCAACACAGCCAATCATGCTGCAAGCTTTTTGTTTCACTGACGTTGACTAGATTAACCCCCTAGGTTTCAAAATTTTGTACTGAAAATTTTGGTATCGAAATTTCAAAACTCGATTCCCAACCCTAGTGTAGAGATGCTCTTCTGCTTCAAGATTGAACGTGTTGAGCATTCAGAGATGCTCTTCTGCTTCAAGGCTGGTAGTGTTGAGGGTTCAGCGTTGCTCTTCTGCTTCAAGGTTGAACGTTTTGAGAGTTCAGAGATGCTCTTCTGCATCAAGGCTGGTAGTTTTGAGGGTTCAGAATTGCTCTTCTGTTTCAAGGTTGAACGTGTTGAGAGTTCAGAGATGCTCTTCTGCTTCAAGGTTAGTAGTGTTGACCGTTCAGAGATGCTCTTCTGCTTCAAGGTTGAACATGTTGAGCATTTAGAGTTGCTCTTCTGCTTAAAGGTTGAATGTTTTGAGTGTTCAGAGATGCTCTTCTGCTTCAAGGTTGAACGTTTTGAGTGTTCAGAGATGCTCTTCTGCTTCAAGGTTGGTAGTGTTGAGGGTTCAGAATTGCTCTTCTGCTTCAAGGTTGAACGTGTTGAGAGTTCAGAGACGCTCTTCTGCTTCAAGGTTGGTCGTGTTGAACGTTCAGAGATGCTCTTCTGCTTCAAGGTTGAACATGTTGAGAGTTCATAGATGCTCTTCTGCTTCAAGGTTGAACATGTTGAGCATTTAGAGTTGCTCTTCTGTTTGAAGGTTGGGTGTGTTGAGCATTCAAAGTTACCCTTCTGCTTCAAGGTTGGGATTGTCGAGGGTTCAGAAACGCTCTTCTGCTTCAAGGTTGAACATGTTGAGCATTCAGAGATACTCTTCTGCTTCAAGGTTGAACGTGTTAAGCGTTCAGAGTTGCTCTTCTGCTTCAACTTTGGGAGTGTTGAGCATTCAGAAATGCTCTTCCGCAGACCTCGGTTGTAGCAAGTTGGTTATTTGAGTTACTGTTACCATTCTATCATCTCGAACCAGTCTAGCTATTCTCCTCTGACCTCTGTCAACCAGGATGCCCACAGGATATTTTCACTTTTTTAAACCATTCTCAGTAAACACTAGATATGATTATGTGTGAAAACCCCTTTAGATCAGCAGTTTCTGAAACACTCAGACCAGCCCATTTGGTACCAACAACCACGACAAGGTCAAAGTCACTTAAGTCACCTTTCTTCCCCATTCTGATGCTCAGTTTGAACTTCAGGAGATCTTTTATGATATCAAGATCTCTTGACTAAGGTTGTGTCCGAAATCGCATTGTCTCTTGAGTAGGTACTTCTTTTGAATAAGTAATTACTTCACAACTATAGTACAATATGAGTTTGTGTAATATGAATGTAATCCAAATGTAGTACTTTAATCATGTCATTGTCATGTGATCTACCAGCTTCAGTTGAGTCGCTTCACTGCCATTTACAAATCCTCTCTTGTGGCCTCAGGGGATAGTAAAGTTTCCATCATATGCACACCTCAGAATCTCACCAGAAGTGCTTGGTCATCCGGGTACTTTTTGCCCACTCTTTGATGCTCTTTTATGGACATCTACTTTTGTCACATACTGTTTTACGCAAACTATATAGTAGGGAAGTATGTGATTTCAAATGCAGCCAAGGTCTTAATTTTGTTATATTTGGATTTGAATAGAATCAAATCATTCTGAATTTGCAAAATCATGAAGTGCCCAAAAATCCCACCGCCGTCCACCTTTCTACCTCATACAGTTGATCTCCATGATGCTGTCTGCAACACTTTTCATGTTAAGTTCAAAGTTAGTGTTAAAAGATGCATTGAAGCTCTGACATGAATCACAAGAAATGGCTTTAAGCACTCTAAGAATTGATTTATAATTGTCCCATTAATTTCAAAGTGTTTAGAACTTTGTTACTTTGAAAATTAGTTATTTGAACTCATCAAGACTCAGGTACCTTTTTTTAAAAAAATCTCATTAAACGTAATTTAGCTGTCAGGGTAGCACTGAACAGGCCTCCAACAATCGTGTGAAACACCACAGTTCACCTGCATGCCAATTAATGAAATAATTAATAAGTCGTTAATTTACCTCGTCTGAAAAGAGACCAAAGGTCTATGAGGTGCTGATATTTTTACTCCTAATATAATTAGCTGCATTAAAATCTAATGTGTTAAAAGTAATTTGATATGCTGTGACACTGCGGGAATGGAATATTAACGAATCAAAAATTGGACTGTAAATCAGAGAAATTGTTTAAAGGATTAGTTCACCCAAAATTGATTAACCCTATAAAGCCTGGAAAAACCTGTTGTACTTAATCCACTACATGCCGTCTGTCATCTGATTGTGATTCAGCCATACAATTGTTTCATTTATTAAAACTCAAACTATAACTCAATCTTCCTGTGAATCAAGAGACACATCTCTGGTGTCTTTCTTACAATTGGCTCTATGCTCAAATTCAGATCTGCCTTCATTTAAATCAACAACTGATATCTAGAATCCTTGCCTACATTTTATTTCAATAATCCATTTTAATCTGATGCACGTCAAAATACGGATGAAATCATAAATGTAAGTAAGCACAAAAGGAATAATTTTCATCCACCTCTTTTCTCTTTTCCAAAAAACAAAAAACAAAACGTCATGCAGGTTTAACAACAAAGTCATTGTAAACAAAATAAATACTGGGTGATTACATTATAATAATAATTAATAAATGTGTAACATTCTCTTAAATGACGTGCATCATTTTCAAACCGAGATATCTCTGTACACACAGACTAGTATAGAGTGATGTTTCCTTCTGATCTCTTTGAGTCTTATCTCAAAACATTAAGTGAAACTTAATACCTGAAGCTCTAAAACTCAAACATATTTGCAGACTTGATCCTAACACTAATATTCCAAGTTCAGATTAATCCACTTTGACTCCCAGCAGTGCGAAACCGGGACATTTATATAAATGTTTGCAGACCATTAACTGCTTAGCTGACCTGCTAAATGACTTTGACTGAGGGAAAGGCGGCTAATGCAAATGGCACAGTTTAGTTTATTTACCCAGCAAACACACCACTTTACCGCACCAGCTAATTATCAACAGCTAATGGTAAATGAGTTTGGGGTGTCTGCTTTCAAAGTCAACCTTACGCTCACCCATGTTGATTAAGACCAAATGGATTGTGCCCCATTCCGTTAATGTCTTCTTGGATGTTAATGGTTGGACTGCAAGGTTTTCAGATGAGAGGTTATGGTTCTGTACTTGGAGTTCAGCTGGATATTTTTATGTCAGTATTTCTTATGCTGTTTGGTGGAAGATATGACAGTATTCGGCTGTGGTGATGCAAGGTTAAAACAGTTATTTGTCATATCTTGATTATGTTAAGTTGGATCCTGAAGCCTATCAGGCAACCTCGAGTCAGGGGGGAGGGGATACACCGCTCTACAGTAATTTGTGGTTGCAGTACCAGTTTTGGACACATCTATGGCTCCTTTAATAGAACTCATCTTCATATAAATCAGTAACCTGTAACCAGACCAACGCAATCTCCCAACCACATTTTTACAAACTAATAATGCATTTCTGTACACTAATACAATTATTCAAATTTAAAAGAATCTCTAAATAAGACTGTTGCAATTAAAAGTGTCCAAAATACAGCATTGAATCTGTTTAAATACCTCATGCGGTTGGTAAACAGTGTTATAAAAAACGTTATGAACAATAGTGTGTGAACAATAATCGCCCTATTTTCACATTTAGATTTTAGCACTTAATATGACTCCAATTTCAAATGATAATTCAATTTACTACTCATCATACATATTGATTATGCATTAATTTTGTTAACTGAAAGTATGGGATACCCATTATAATCAAATATTCGTTCATTACACACCCGGTATCGCATTGAGTCACATTCTGGCCGAGTGCATAGTGTTAGATATGCCGGGTGCCATAGATCCTTAGGTAAGCGAGGAGAGAGGTTTGGGCTCATCATTATGCTCTTTCTCTGAGATCTTCTCTCCAGATTAGTGAGTTTCATTGTTTATCGCAGGGTGTTTGATCTCAGCATTGACTTAGCTGGAAAACCAAGCCTTACATTATCTACAGCCAGAATGATCATGTATCTGCAGTCACAGACAATATTCAGTTCTATGTTTACATATTTCAGTACCATGGACAGCAGATATTGCTACTACATTTATCAAACAAATAAAGTGCAAATCATATTATAGATAAGAATGGTCATCAATCTTTTATTATACCATGCTCTGTCTGAATACTCGATTCTTTTTGGCTGGAAGGTGCACATTAAAAAAGTTTAAAGGCCGTGTTGCAGGGTTAATTTTTCAACAAATTTGTGCAATTTAATGTTGGTAATCAACATTTAAACTGTTATCCATTGTATTTTATGTTGTTGGGTATCACAAAACGGAATATAATATGAAAAAGTAGGTGCTATCTTACAGCGGTTTGCAACGATTCTCCTTTCCCCCACAATGCATTGCATTACGTCACCTTGGGGAGAGAATTTCCAAAGCCTGCCTGGTTGAGAGTGACGAGTAGTAGATGAGAGTAGTTACTGTGTTAGTGTGGGGCTATTTTGAGTCTTGTTAGTGTAACTAGCGATTGTAGTAGCCTTGTTAGTGTAACTTGTAACTAGAAATTTCTTTTTACTTATTATATGCCCCCCATATACTAGTGTTATATGCTAAACAGTTTTAGAGATAAAACTCTTTACATTCGATTATCATGAAAACAAATCTCAGAGAACGGTCAACTAGGTACCAATGTGTTATTAGACCAAAAGTTCATTTTGCACTGGAGTTCTCCTTCAATCCCAGAAATGTGTAAAACTGGTGTTTAAGACCATTTCTGAGACATTTTAAAAATGATATAGATATCTTGAGTAATTTATGTACCCATTAATCAACAGTGGTGGTTAACCTCCAACATGACCTTTAATTCACAGGTAGTTCCAAGTCAGTTTAATCACCGTTCTGCTTTCATTTAAGCAAGCCCACAGACAAATGTCAATATTATTATTTATTGCATTATTAATAACACTGATTCCCAACCAGGGGCATAAAAACTTGCCTTCAACTCTGCCATGTGACTTTTATTAATCAATTGTATTATATTGATCACTACATTATATAAGGAGGTAATAAATAATATATGAGGATGTTGTAATGTCCCTGTTTTCGAAGTAATTAAAATCACAGCTTCATTATAGAGAGACTTTGTAAAGATGCTAATTCATATGCACATCTCTCTCTCTCTCTCTCTGCTAATTATTCATTCAAACAAATGGTATAATTCAATCAGATACTCTAAATCTAATGTTACTGATCACCTTGTGTCGGATTCACAGAGGACAGAATGCTCAATGACAGCTTTAACTAATAAAACAATGACCGCTTTAACTAATAATTAGTTGCATTTAAATCTAATTTATTTATAAGCAAATCATGCAATTAATTTGATTACATTTTAAGCCAAATTCCTGGTATTATTTTTAAAAAAAGAACATTTTTGTCTTGAACTTCCATTGCTAAATCTGTTTTGCTATCAAGGCATTAGAGTACTATCTCTCCCTCAGGCCCTGGTATCTGTTCAAATGGCATTGACACAATAATGCATAATCCAAGCTGAGCGGCAGTTTACAGCTGAAGGCTTTCTCAGTCTGCAATTATGGGCTCTGTGACCTTTTCTGCTGTTATTTAGACAGAAACAAACCTAGCACATATCTGACTGTGGAAATAGGGTTGGTGCCATTCCTATTAATTAAGTGTGGGTTCAATATTTGATTGAAATCCTAGTATATATGTGACAGTTGCTGAGACTACAAATGCATTTTACTTGTGCCATAATGGGGCTATGCTGTCTGTTTGAACTTTTTCTCTCCCACGTGATTGTGAATCTTAAAACATGGATTATATGATATAGGTAATCTCTCATGGCATCCATGCCTTAAGCAATAAAACTGTCCTTGATCTTCCAAAAAAGAAAAGAATTACTTTTTAAAACACTGTAACTTTCAGGACTCAAACCTTCTTCCCCAGTCTAGAAAGATCATTACTAAAAAACAGCTTAATACACAAACGTTCATGGTTACACTTCAAAGATACGTTTTTAGCGTTCAGAATACTATAGTAATAGAAATGTTTGGTTTCTGTAGAACCACTGACTTAATTTTAAAGTACTCTTTTTGCCAAATAGGTTCTACATAGGAGAAATGTCTTAAAAGGCTGCATAATACTATCATGTTTGATGGGTTATTTCATTTTTTCAACTATTATAAAGTATGTGTGTGAGCTGTTAAATTCATAAAATGAATTAAAGAAATAAAACAAAATTAATTCAAATTAAAGCTGCAAGCTGTCACACTCACAGAAAGACAAACAAGGCGAATGTCAGTATTTTCAGATTTATTTATATGCAGAGTGAGCGAGTTGCTGAGTGAACAGTGCAGCTCAGCGCAGTCTCATCCCAAGACGTCATAAAACTGACGCTTTTGACCATACGTCAACATAGCGTCAATTGGATGACGCCCCAGGATCGCCATCTAACTGACGTTTAAGGGTACCCTAAAAAGGCGGATGTTGATGTATGGTCAAATGCGTCAGTTATAAGACGTCTTGGTATGAGACTGTGTTATGTAGATCAGTACTTGAGTGCGAATAGAATAAACTTGAGACGATGAACTCTTCACAGATGTGTAACTCAATGTCTTTACCAGGGAACTGATGAACAAGAAGACTTATGAGACACTGGACGATGCATGGAGACCCGGATACACAGGCCAACGACACCAGGAGACACGATGGAGGCGATGACCAAGGGAAAACACAGGATGTCAGGTACGATTCACAGGTGAGTAGAGTTTGAAGGTTCGCTAGACGAGACCAGATACAGAGATGCAGAGGACTGGGACTGATTGAGTGTAGTGAGTGTCATCATGATGTGCAGGTGCCAGTGATCAGAATTCAGGTGACTTGGATCTGGTGTAATAAGTGGGCATAGAACAAGTGTGACATAGATGGATCTGTGACACAAGCAGCGTTTATCTGGGTTCGAGCATTTAAGGCCTTTAAGCACAAAAGCATCAGAAAGACATTAAACTTTTTTTAGCAAGCAATTAGCCACTGACATCAAAGATGGAAAAGACCATTTACAGTCAATACAGGCAATTTAACATGGGTAATATATGGTTTTCAATGCTTTTTAACAGTTATAGCACCACCTATGGTCCGATCTCCATAAAACTTTGTATGCTTGTTCAGAATATTGACACATTCTCACCAGTTTTCGTTAAGTGAATTGTCACAATTTTATTTTAGTGTGACTCAGATTGATTTAACTCAGATTGAACACATATATGATACATATGTACCTAGATTGGTGAAGCTCATTTATGAGTTATATCCATCTTAGTAAAATAGGCCCCTCCCACAATTTTGATTTTGCACTCCTTAGCAACCTTGTTTTTGATTATTAATGACATTCAGACTCCAGAAAATATTTCTACACTACTTTGGTTCTGATTGAGCAAAAACCTAGGACTAGTTAGCAAAAGAAGGTTTTTAACAAGATTCAAAATGGCAGAAAAATTCATCATGGTGGAAATGAAATTGGAAAAATATGTTTTGTTCACCATGATGTCTGGATTTAAGTGATATAAGACACTTGAGTCCAAGAGCAAAACTTTGATTTGAGAAGTTGGGGCGACACACATTTCCTGGATGTACATACATTTAGGGACTATGATGATAAAATAACAGGAAATAATTTGACTAAAATGATGCATTCTGCCAAAAATAATAGTAGGCTATAATTATAAGAAAAATCTGTCTTACTTTATTGTTTATAGGGGGACACAAACATGATTTTGAAACATGGGACATGTACCCCTGTGACTGTCCCCATAGGAAATTACGCCTGTGCTTGAGTCTACGACTCAATGAACTAATGGACAGGAAATCAAATCAAATTCCTTTTGTTACAGGTGACTCATTTTTAACTATTGTTATAACCATTAGAATTGGAGAATATTTTTTTGAGTTTGTCAAAGTTGATAAATTAAGAGAAACGTTGTTTGGAAGGACCAGTTTGCCTTATCTTGAATGTCAGCATTGAAAAATTGGCAACACTTCATAAAAACAGCACGCTATTAATCATTAGTTAAGCATGTGTAAACAGTCAATTCATCATTTATAAAGCATTAATAGACATTAACAAGCAGTTTATAAATACAGCTATAAATACTTTTTTTCTTGATTTATAAGCATATCTGTATTCTGTAATGCATTTAATAATTGAATTTTCATACTTTGTTAATGATCAATTAATAATTTCTAAATGAAGTTTTTAGCATGCCTAATAGAGTGCCAAAGTTATGAAGTCACTTTGTAGGCATAAACACAGAAATGAGTTAGCATTCTAGCACTTCCGGTTCCCGGCCTCACTCTAAAGTCAATGGGTTTTTGCTAAATCGCCTGAAATAAGGTCTGTGGTTAACAAAGCCTCTAAATATTGAGGCTATCACCCCTTTAATTATTAATAGATTTTTATAATATATCAGCCACTGGTCGGTCTGTCTCCTCTGTGTGTGCACCATCGAAACACTTGTCACTTGCATATTTAGACCTATTACAATAATAATATCCTATAATAATAGAGTCCTATTAGTTAAAAAAACACATTGCAATTGAAAATCCTCTCATGCCTGAATGTTAATGTTATCTGTGTCGTGAATATTTGCAAATGCGATTATTTGTGAAATGTTTAAAAGGCCAGATTGAATTGTCCACCTGCTGTGCTTGTCTAAGCCCATTTCAGATGATTTGTAAGTTGTCTTTCCTAATGTCCATCATCTCCAAAGTCAGGTATTTTTGTGCAGTCATGCAGAAAACCTCTCTTAAAATGTGTGATTATTTGCACTTATATGCATGACATCTGCATTTGGTGATATAAACTCTGAAAGGAACATGTCAATGACCTCCCCTCATTATTATTCTGCAGTGAAATGATTTTTATAGTGTTTGACAAGTCATTTAAAGTCTGTACAAAATGTTTGTGCTAATAATACACAATAACATATGTAAGACTGTAGTGATGTGGAACTATTTCTACACAAAACACACATTCTTAATAACTTATGGAGTATTGTACATTGCTACTGTGCAGAGAGGTGATGTACTGGTTGTCACGGGGTGGTTCAGGAAGGACAGAAGTTGAGGATATATTCTAAAACGTATTTTAATCCAGAGACAACCAAACAGGCGCGACAGCATGTAACATGGAGTGTATCACACAAACAATACCGGACACGTAACTAAATACAAGCAGGAACTAAATACATAGGGATGATTAAATACACAGGGACAAATGACAGGCCATGGAAACAGATTGGTGTCGGGAAACTCAGGCTGGGGAACACACGTGTCAAATGAAAACAAACTAAAAGTCAAAAAGAAGTCTAATGGTGACATAATGGGGGTTCGGAGGAGGTTAATGTGGTGGACGAGACGAAGACAAAGTGCAGAAGAGAGGCTGGAGTGGCAGGATGGTGAGGTGCCGACGACAATTCCCTGAAGGCACAGATGTAAACTGCCTGGTGTTGCAGACCCAGAGCCGTTCAGTACCGACAGCTCACCCGTCTACTCTCCATCGAGGGAATAGACCAGGTGGAGAAGATGTTGACGGTAGGTAGCTGGGGGATGACCGATGGAGACTCGGCGGCAAGATCCATCGGCACAGACGGAGACCTGGTGGACTCCAACGATGACGCTGGTCTTGGAGACCCAGGCGACATTGCGGTGACGAGTACAGGTGGTGGAGCCAGAGTACCCGAGAGTGGAGGTGGAGTGAAGGAGGACAGAATGATACCGAGGGCAAGGAGTAGCCCGCTAGTAGGACCGTAAGCCGTGGTGAAGTCAGAGTTATGACTGACCAAGGGGGATCCGGCAGGATGAGGGAACCCGCCACAGCCGATGATTCGAGGGTCTCTAGTGGACGCGTGGGTGGGAGGAGCCAAGACAGGAGTCGACAGGCCGAGAAGGAGTGCAGAGGACTGAGGCTGAAGGTGGAGCCACGAGATCCTCACGCACAAGTGCTGCAAATGGCGATCTGACCTGCGTCTCGATGTCAGGGAGCCTCCCCAGAGACGATATAGGGCAGTGAACATCAAGCAGCGGCGCGGCTGGAGGACTGGCTGAGTGTAGTGGAGCAGTGGAATTTGACATGTTGACAACAGGGTACACAGTCACTGGAAGGGTCTGAGGATGATGATGGTGTAGATGAGTGGGATAGGGTGGGAACCGTCTCCTCAGAAGAGTCCTTCAGCCAGACCTCCTAATCCGTGGATTGGGTGCCCTTGTCAGCAGAGGGCACACACCCCTGGTCAGACTTCTGTTGGAGCTCCTGCTCCAGGGGAAAGGTCAGCTCTTTTAACAGTTTTTTATGGAATACTGGAACATCAATTGAGAACACTATTTGCAGTCTTGGTCCTATGACACAGCCTCAAATTCCTCGGACCGCTGCGCAACCATGTAAAGCATGACTTTTCTGTGATGTTTCCTCATAGGTCAGAGGTCCATGTTGCGTGCTTCTAACTTTATGTATTGTGTATTTGCATATTGGGCCTTAATATACTGTGTACAATTACTTATTTTTTTAAAAAGCGTTCGATATACAAATGTGTTTTTGACTATTTAACTATTTCACTTGGATCCAACTCACTTTCTCTCGAGGACCACACTAGAGACTTTTTGGGCGTTAATTACCTTACGGACCTCCCGCACCGTGGAGCTTGGCCCACCACGGGTCACAATGCTTCCAAGTATGATGGTTCCAAGTCTGGTGGTCTTAAGCCTGGAACACACCGAGCCGACGAACTAGCGCTGATGAAAATTAACTGTGTTGTCGCCTCCCGTCGGGGTTAAAAGCTGCACTTGAACACACCGAGAGAACTTCTGCCAACTCTCAGCTAGAATGTGCGTTCCGCGCCTGCGTGTAAATGAGCCAACTGTCTATTTCTGCAGATATATCAGTCTATATTCATCATTCAAAAACGAAAACCAACGCTGCCGGCTGCAGATACACATACTGTAAACGCGTGCTGACAATTTTGAATGTCAATCCTGCTAAACACTTTCTTTTTTCCACTCCGCTCATGTTAATATTGAAATATTCTTGTTCTTGTATTGCTATTTGTTTGGTGTTCTCAGTGCTGCTCCTGGTGTTCAGTTTCTCTCCTTGAGTTCCTTGTTTATGAGCTTACCGATGTTACAGATTACACGGTCACATCAAGTAACTCATTTAAAATATATATATTTTTAACTATTGTTAATTTACTGTTATTACTATAGTAAGTACATGCAACATGTATAACAATAATATTTTAAAATAATGTCACCAAAATTACTTTCTAAAATGTCAATTTGATTAAATAATGTTGCACATTGGTTCATTTTGGAAGTTTTTGAAAAAGGCCTTGAGGCTTAATGCACAACCTGAGAACATATTTTAATACACATTGTGTCTTCAGGTGTTCCCAGAAACTAATGAGCATTTGATTAAATGTTCCCAATACATTTCTCATACGATGCCCAAATATGCTGTCTATGTCTATAGTCGCCTCATTCATCTCTGTGAGCCTACAGAAACGATTTGAAAAACGCTATTCGTTTTCCAATTTCATCAACTTTAAATAAGTCAAGTGTAAGTGAGGGTCTGGAAAGACCCTAATAAATGCAACGTGGTCAGACTTCCCCTGCAAAAATAAATGTCAGACTTTCCATAGTAATATATGTGTGGAACATCATAAATCAAAATAATCTTTTGCAGTGGCGAGGCCACTTTGGGGGTAAATGCAAACCAGACTGGTCTGCAAAACAAAGGCACCTTGACTGGACCACTGCATAGTCCAGGGGGGACTTCATTTATATGAGCTAAAAATGGAAATGCCATAGAGCTCCAACCCTTAGTATCATAATTAAATAATATTTCAGTACTTAATGGCAAGGTGGAAGATTTTCAAAGAGTATCTGTACATTCACCACAAAGCATGCATGCAAAAATACAGTTTGCGCTTCTTTGTTTAGTACAAAAACATCTGTGTTTGTAAGATGGTTTAGTTAATGCTTTTTGATAGCATAAATTTGTGGTCATTTGGATTCAAATGTGATTATTTTCAATCAGCTACTGCTGTGATGTTTGATGGTATTGTTTGATGTCATTGCAATTTTTATTTCAGGTTTTTCTGCGTGTGTTTTTTCTTTTAGAATAACTTCTTGATTTTGTTTTTGCGTTCTACCAGAATTTTTTCATGCTTGTCAAAAAACATTATTTTTCACGTATTTTACATTGTTGCAGCTCCTCTATTCCCAGTATGTCAGTAAAGCTCCAAAAGCCAACTATGGTCAGAAGTTTCTTCATAAAGATACGATTCAATGGAACTTGAGACCTTAGTTGAGCAATTGGTAAGCCCTGGGGTGCGTTTCCCAAAAGCATCGTTAACCAACTATGGTCGCAAGTTCCGTCGTTATCAGCATAGTTCAACGAGTCGGTGTTTCCCGAAACCATTGTTCCAACGAACATTCGCAAATAGCATCGCAAAGTTGTGTGGTTTGAAGGACAGCTCTCGACCTGTGGTTAGAGGCATCGGTTCCATATTGCAACACATTTGGACGTAATAAATCATTATCTTGAGCAAAATAAGCAAACTGACATTCAGTACAACTGGTGCCTTTTATTTAGAATACATATATGTAATTTAAGTCTTTTTAGTTTTATTCCACCATGTGCGAAACCAACGTGGTTGAACGATACTTTGTGACAATGGGTTTCAGGAAACAGTCGCCACTAGCTAGTTGATTTCTCTAACAATGCATCGTACTTTGGTAGCGAAGCAGCAAACTACGTCGTTGTATGGGAAACGCACCCCTGCTTAGTTACTGGCTCTTGGAAGCCCTTTCTTCTCATAAGCACAATGAGCTCTGATTGGTCGGCTGGACCAATAATGTTTTGTGATTGGTCAACAACTTTGAGCATGTTTGGGAAACACCCAAAACATGCCGCCAAGAGAACAAAGGAGTGGCTTAAGAAGAAGCACATTAAGGTCTTGGAGTGTCTCCACACCTTAATCCTATAGAAAATCTGTGGAGGGAGCTGAAACTTTGAGTTGTCAAGCAACAGCCAAAAAACCTTAAGGATTTTGAGAGTATTTATCAAAAGGAGTGGACCAAAATCCCTCCTGAGATATGTGCAAACCTGGTGACCAACAACAAGAAATTTCTTACCTCTCTGCTTGCCAGCATAGGTTTCTCCACCAAGTCCTAAGGCATGTATTTCTTGACAATGAAATACTTAACTTTACTTACTGAAATGCATATCAATTTATAACTTTTTTCTGAATTTTTTGGTTGATACTCTGTCTCTTTCCATTAAAATAAACCTAACATAAAAATTATAGACCATTTCCTTGTAAGTTGGTGAACTTACAAAATCAGCAGGGGATCAAATAATTATTTCCCCCACTGCAGTAGTGTGTGTATTATGAATGTAATCTGGACGTAATACATCTGCCATGTTGCCATTATCATGTGACCTACCAGCGTCAGTTACGTCGCTTCATTGCCATTCATAAATCATCTCCCGTGGCCTCATAGGAGGAAGGAAGAAGGATATTAAATCCCTGATGGCCTTACTTTTTTTTTTCGTTGAATGAAGGAAAAACAGAAGTCATAATGTTTGGACCTGTGAGTTTCCTGATTTGGATTTAGGTGCTACACAACCATATGTGAAGCCTACTGTAAAAAAAGAAAAGAAAAAATAATAATAATTTAGTAACCAAATCCTACTAAATTAAAATACTTTGGTAAACCTTCTGTTTTAAAAAGGTAAAAAAGTTGTTAATACCACACAGGTTGAAGGGAACTGACATTTTTAAAATATGATTCAAACCCCTCACACAATAGCTAAAGGTATCCAGTACACAATAGAGACAGCTTAAAGACTTCGTTGAACATGCTTAAAACAGCTCGGAGAGAACATCATTTGTCCTGTGATCACACTTATGATTAGATATGAAATATAATAATGTGACACCGCCACTGTGATCTGTGATCTAAGATAAGTGCTGTGATGGATGACTGTAACCTTCAGTCAAAGACACAAGATCAGCTCTCTGCTGCTTCAGCTCAACTTTGACTGCTCGTTTTATTGCTGGAGTAAACAGCCCCTGTAATTTACTGGAAATATGTAAGGGTCACCCCAATCAAATTACCGAGAGGCCTTTTACGCAATACATAAATATTTATTTATGTCACATTGTAAATATTATAATTATGTTATAATTATTACCTTTGTGGATAATCAGTTTTTTTTTTTTTTTTTTGTTCTGTAAAGAAGGAATTCTGTAATCTTCCAGAGAGAGACTTTTGACTGCCAGCATTGTTTGGTCCTCTGCTCAGCTTATTCTGTTGAAGATGTGCTCATTTAAAGTAATAGTTCACCCAGACAGAACAAATCATGTACTAACCCTTATGTCAATGCGAACTCTGACAACTTCTATCTGTTGATCACAAAAAGGAGGTTATTTGAAAATCTCAGTCCACTTTTCCATGCAGTTACAAGTAGTGGAGGCTAATTTTGAATTCATCTGTTAAATTGAGCTTCAAACTATTGAACAACTCATTTAAAAAAATGAAATACATATTTACCTGTGTCCCGTGTTTTCCAGGCAACGCTGTTACTGCATAATTTCCCCATAATAGAAACGTAGCATTCCATTTTGTGGCAAGATGAAGTGACATAATTTAATCCATTCACAACAGCATGATGGGAATACAGGGGCGAGTTACGTAAACTGCTAAGACTAGTCTTGCAAGTTAGTCATCCAATTTTTTTTCTTCAAGACTGTTAGAAACATACATTGGTCTAATTTGATGTAAGCTTGATTACCCCTAACTAACTGCTAGTTGTTCAAAATAGTTCTTACGAAACTGTCTTAACATAATGGCTATGTTTATGCAACTGGCCCCAGGTAAATAATCTTTTTTAGTTTGTACACTGATTATAGTTCTGAAAGTATAAACCTCAAACTCGAATATTCAACCATGTTTCAAAGATTTTGAAAGATAATTGAAGGTTTTTTAATGGGGAGAGGAGGGTTATTATCAATAACAACATTTAAGCCCAATTTAGTAAATGGAAGCATAATTTAGGCTATATCTACAACCCTGTTACTGGTAACCTTGTTTAATGGTTATCTGTTTAAAAATATACACTACTGTTCAAAAGTTTATAAAAGTTGATATTTTATAAAATAAATGTATATTTTTTTTCAGCAATCCAGGACTCATTAAATTGATCAAAAGTTCCAGTAAAGACGTGTGTACCGTAAACTTTAACGGTAAATTGAACTTTCTTTAAAACAAGTACAGCATAATGTTTCCACAGAAATAGCAAGCTTTTTCCAACATTGATAATGAAAAGTAATATCGAGCAGCATTTGTGATCATATACCAGCATTGCGCAGCATAAGAAAAAAAGCCCTATTTTATATCTTTCCATTGAAAGTGTCAAACAACATGAGTTTAGGGCCTAAACTTAAACTCGAACGTGTTGCACATGCCAGGAAGAGTGCGTAAACAAACAATGGCTACCGAAGCGTGTTAGCTTAATGCTAATTCTTAACTCTGTCGTGGTTGTCCTTTGAGGAAACATCGTAAAGGCAGGAATATTGTTGATATATACCTCAACGAACCTTAACTTCATTGCATAATTCCACCTTGCAGAACCAAAAGTTTCATCATGTTTGAAAGTTGTGAATGGAAGAGCTTCTGTGCTCCTATTGGTCAATGTCACAGATCGGAACCCATTGTGGAGGACAGGAAAAAATAAACAAAAATTAAACTAGTTTTTCTAACGTGATATTGTGAAGCGTCACAGTCAATTGTCATCCACCTATGTCAAACTAATCGTGCCAAAAGGTACATGATATCATGTACTCTGAACCCACTACATCGCCAAACCAAACAATTAATCAAGTTTGTTCCCATAAACAAAAGGGTGATTTTTTTTTTTCAATTACCTGGAGAGCATCTGGGAGATCTAATCATACAAGGTGATGCATAATTCAGAGAGCTGACTCACTGTGTCTCACACTGCATAGATGATCTGTTGACATGGGAACTATAATTTACATGTCAAAGAATGTTTGTACAGGTTCTGCGTTGGCCTTCCGCCACATCCAGAGAGAGTTGTAGCTCACGCTCTATGTCTGAGAGGTAAGAAGCTCTGCCGCCGTGTTGCAAGTCTCAAGGTGCATATAAATGTGACACTGCTAATTTCTAAAGAGAGCTTGTGGTTATATTTAGTGGTTCTTGTTTTGACAGCACAACTCTTACCCATACACAGTTGAAGGAATTAATAATTGTCATCATTTACTCACCTTGATATTGATTCAAACTGTATGAATAAAGAACTGGTTCTTTTAATAAGTAAAGTGTCTTCTTTTCTCATGAAACTATAAACTATATATAAAGGCTAATGGTTTTTGTATTTGATGAGTGGAGAAGAGTGTCTTAGTCTAGCATTTGTCATCGAGTCATAGCCATTAATGTCTTAAATAGCATGTCCGTATCACTTTAACTCTTTCCCAGCTATCGATTTTTCGGCAATCCATGTTCTCTTTCTGCGTGATTGCATCTGAAGCACTTGTGACAACTTGTCCAAGCATCATGGGTGGGTGACGTTACGACCAGGAAAGAATTAAAGCACATCCGAACTGACCGGCGTTAGCTTCTATGCCTTAGCAAGCGCTCTGTGTTCATACTGTTTGTCTTATTTATTGCTGTCTGTCACTATATCAGTCACAGGCATAGATATTATGGCGAGCAACTTAGATCGTGTGTTTCTGCCTGCCCTTAATTCATTACGGGTGGGCATACACACAATTTATGTGTATTTTGTTTGGAATGGAGCATGATCTGTCAGCGCTCGAGAGCTATTGAGTGCTATTGAGTATTGTGAGTTACTTTCGCTTTATTCGCTCCGTCCCAACCTGTCACTCAAGGGTGTTCAGGCTCACGTTCCTCGCAGTACCGGGCCATTGTTGCCGAGGCAGCACAGAAGCACGGTTCGTAAATGGATCTCACGGAGGGGTTAGAGAAAGGCTCCGCCTTTTCTCTGCCTTCACCCGCGGGATCAAGCTCTCTCTCTCTGGGATCGGAAGCCCACGCCATGGCTTCTTCAGCCCTGGTAGAGAGCCAAGTGTTTCAGCAGTCTATCTCTGAGGAGGTGCTGAGCATCGATGTGGAGGGATAAGAACTCACCACCCTCATCTATGAAGAGCACGCATGTCATGTAGCTCTATATAAAAATTAAAATAAGGGGCGGAACTCTTATCACCTTAAATGGGTTCTCAACTCCAGTCCTCGCGATCCACTGGTCTGCATATTGTGTATCCTCAGCTCGTTAGGATAGAGCCGACTCGCGAATCCATACTTTATAGCGTTTAGGTTTGTGAAGCAATCATCTTCAAAATGACGCGAACACAGAACAAGGTT
>JAOTRC010000018.1:2554990-2568129 GCA_027497675.1 Cyprinella lutrensis | reverse complement strand
GAGCGACAGTTTAGCCAATCACAACACACCCGCCCAAACGAACCAATCTGAGCCCACGACGTGTTTCTGAGGGAGTGGTTTCATAGACTCAGGAAGTCAACCACTCGTTCGAGGACAGAGTAGAGCGCGGCTGACAATAAACGTGAAGTTTATGAAAAATAAGACTTTTAAACGAAAAACCACGAATACATGTTATATTGCACCCCATAAACACAATCGTGCAAAGAAAAAAAGCAGTCAACCCCCACTTTCATGGAAATTTTGCGTTTAGTGAGCTAATAAAATATTATTATTTTATTTAATATCTCAAATCGATTTTTTTGTGGACAATAATTTATGTCATATCTTGGTTCATACAAGCGTATATACCATATCCCCTAATTTTCCCTCTTGCTTGAACTTGCAGCAACCGCTTTCTTTGCGAAAGCTTTGCGTTTAAAAGCTACACTTTTGAAAATAGCTTAGCGACTCAATCTACTGAAAAATGTAGCTAGTTAGTTAGCTTCTTCCTAGCATTGATTGTTAAGACTTCTCAAAGAAACATTAAAATGGGAAAATCAAAGAAAATTCTCCGAGCACACAAGTGGTTCATTGACCGCTATAGGCTAGATGAAGTGGCTCTCTTTTAATGCTATTTGTCATGCAGTTCTCTTCCTTTTTCCGGCTGAATTGATCAGTGGGTTCGATCAATATGCTGGTGTCTGCGAGGCCTCATTGTGTCCTTCTAAGCACACTAGACTAGAGTGTAAATTGAGATGTACGACTGAGAGGAAATGAATGAGTATTTGCCCTCGACGCACCGCTGAGCAACAGCTGGCGTGGGTCAAAGAGAAAGATAAGCCTCTCTCTCTTTTAGCGTCTTCTCTCACTGTCTCTATCTCTTTGTCGCACCTTATGTACGAATCATGGAGAGGATAGACATATGCTCGTACTACTGTAACCTTCTCAATCCCAGGGTGGTTCTCTTCGGTGCGTCGCAGATGGGAAGCCATGATGAGTCAGCTGAAAAGAACCCGTTACCTGAAAGATAACTGTGCACTAGCATCTGGGCGCAGGTCCAGAATAATTCATGAAAATGACCTTTGCAGCGTCTGGCAGTCCCATCACTACCTCCCCCTAAAGTCGCATAACCATCCCACACCCTCTTCTCCTCACATGCGCACACATACACATAAAGTGTCACTAGATATCCAAATACATGATGTGGCTCATCCCTCATATTATTCAGTGTCAGCAGAGAGGCCACAATCTGTTTCTCTTACCCTATGCATCCATTCCCTCAGAAGAAATCTGTTCAATACCGCCCAAAATGCCAGATCTGCTGCTTTGGAACTGTGTCTGTAAAATATATAATACCGATAAGTGTCATATAGTCACATTTACACAGTAGGGAAAAAAGCTAACTTTCAATTTACAAATTAAATTAAACTAAAGTGAAAACAACTACTTTTTTAAAAAAAATGTTCCACTGTTTATTTACGCTAAGTGCAAATAGTGTGATGCTTTATTTCAATGGTCTACTTTAGGACATTCTACTTTGCAACTATATTTCAACTAACATTCATTAGAGTATTTGTTGCTTGCAGTAGACTGTTTGGTTAAGGTTAGGTGTTAAAGGGGTGATGAACTGAGAAATCAAATTTTCCTTGAGCTTTTGACATCTAAGAGGTCATCATATTATTATAAGAAAATCTTGTAAGTTTCAGAACTGAAAATGTCCTGTTAGTTCAATAAAAGCTTTTATTGACACCAAGCTCAGCAAACGACTCGTTTTTCAAAGTGGGGAACTATGACGTCAAAGAGGATAAAACACTACCCCCACTGAAGATAACACAGTCTCATCCCAAGAAGTCATATAACTGACGTTATGGCACGTCTTTTGACTATAGGTCAACATCCGCCTTTTTAGGGTACCCTTAAACGTCAGTTACTTGACGATCCCGGGCCGTCATACAACTGCCGCTTTACCTTTAACGTCGGTTAGGTGACGGGGTAGGTTTAGGTCTGGGGTAGGGTTAGGATCCGATAACGTCATCTAACTGACGTTTAAGGGTACCATAAAAAGACAGATGTTGACGTATGGTCAAAAGACGTGCCAAGACGTCAGTTATATGACGTCTTGGTATGAGACTGCGCTGACCTAGCAACTACCCAGAAAATCCTAGCAACCACCCTGAACACTGTAGCAAACACCTAGATCGCTCTAGCAATACTTTAGCAACCATTTTGAAAAAATAAGCGATTATCCAGGAAATCTTTCTACACTACACCCTACCAATCATCCATAACAATCTAGACACACATTTCCAATGGTGTATCAATTTACCCTCAGCTGGGAGTTTGATTTACAGGTGATCTGACCAATCAGAACGCCAAATACACCATTTTGTCTGACAAACAAACCAGATATTATTAGAATTAGTAGATTAAAGTCAGTGAACTTGAAAAGTCGTGTAGATTTTTAAACAACATACCTTCTGAGTTTCATTCACACTTGCTATAACAGTGAAGAGTAAGAGATATCTTCACATGCTGCTTGAATTGAGGCGCTACAACGAATTACAGGACACATAAAAAAATGGTATGTATGTTTGAATTTCATAAAAAAATGAACAGCTGAGATTTTGTTTAATAGCAAAAGTAACCTACTCTGTCTTCTCTTTCGGTGAGTTGTCAGTCCTATTTGCTCCACAATGCTGCTGTGTGAGAGTGCCATGGCTTATTTGGAGTAATGTCACTAAGAGTCGCTATGGGGGGTGGTTCTTTGCGAAGGATCAATTACCCAGAAATTACCCTACTAACTATGTAGCAATGCCCCAGAATGCATTCAGTCGGAACAGATAGAAACACAATAATCACCTGGTTGAACACCCAAAAAACCATTGTGGCATTGGCAAGCATCACTTGCATTTTCTTCAGAAAAGGTAAAAATCTGTTTGATCAATTACAATTGCTATTCTTGGCTTTGTGACAACTCTTTGTAAAATGTCTGTGTAATTAACAAAAACCTTAAACAATACCCTGTGAAAGTCGTGGGACAGCTACTCTTTTTACCCCTGCTAATGAATGTCAGCCTGTATAGTTAATTATTTTTCCCAATCTAATTGGAAACTTAATTGACAAAGGATTAGCCATGGGAAGGAAATAATTGCCTTAGTGGACACTTACAGAAGTTAGTCTGAAAGTAATTCTGTTCGGTGTCAGCCCCCTGACAAAGATTTATTTCATATTCTGTGTTAACAAGAAGTTAATCTTTTACAGCAGCTTCTCAAGGCTCACCGCTACTAAAAAATACTCGTCAAAACTTGATTATTTCCACTGAAGAAGATCCAGGGAAAGATATCACCACATTCAGACATATCACAAGCCAGAAATTCTCTGAAATTTTCTTCAAAGTTCTTAGACTGATCTATAACGTCAAAAGCGGTGTGATGTTTCATAACGTGTCTACATTCACATAAATGATTTGCAGATTATAAAACATACAGTCCATGTAGCACATATGGAAAGCAGACTGTGCCGCGCTACCATATGCGTATGTAGGCCACCCTTTGTGTCCTGTAACTGGTTTAAAATGCACTAAAAGTGTCAACTATCCCTGAAAAAAGTGATTACTAAAGAAAGTTGCATTGCTTGGTCTGGTTGCACTTTCCATAAGGTTGCGTGAATGGTTGCTTTATCTAGAGGTCCACCTGGGATGTTGCAGCTCATTTGGATGAAACTTGTAAACAGTGTGTTTGGCCAACGCATTCTCATCCATAGTTTAGCGATGAGTTAGTTTAGTTTTGCTCAATGATAGTTTTGTTTTGATTCACAATAATTTCAAGGTTGAAATCTTCATTGATTGGATCTTTGTTCAACACCTAACCAGCTACAGTAGCCGGACATTTAAAAAGCTGAATTTCAACAAAAGCTTCTCCCTTTGCACAAAAGGTCAACCATGCCAAAACAACATTTTGCTTTATTATATCATAGTGGCTAGACTCGATTCAGTACAGCAGGTACGGTTATGTTTTCAAAAGATACTTGTTACCAAAAGTAGTTTTTAGACATGAGTTAAGAATCTAATGATGCATGATTCTAACACATGACTTTGCTGAAGGGTGAGCTGTATCGTTTTCATTTTAGGTAACAAACACATTTAAGATATTCCTCATAAATTACAGATTTTTTTTAGTTTAAATCTTTGGTAACACTTTACTTGAAGGGGTGTGCATAAGACTAACATAACACCTTCATAATCATGACATGACATAAGTTGTATGCATGTTTGTGACAACTGTCATTAAGTGTCTTTCGCTCAGTTAAGACATTTTTAATGTAAATATGACGTTTGAGATGTCTTTGTTATGACACCTTGACATGAACCAATACATCAAATGCTGTCAGTGTTATGCTGTCAGTGTCAGTGACTAAATTGAATCTAATCTCATAAATGTAAAGTATCTTGACATGTTGGTAATGTTATTATGTTGTTATTATTATTGATACTTTGGCTTCAAAGAATACTTTCTACTGTTTAGAGTACTTTGCTTTAAAATAGATAGATCGAAATGTTTATAGAATGTCAACTGACTAGTAGCGTATCCTGACATTTTGCTCTCCTTTGTATAAATTGTCCTTATCAGAATTGAAAGGTTAACAGTCGGAGTGAAAACTGTCACGTTGTAAATGCACTTACCTGGTAGCCAGAAAGTCAATAAATTTGCTGAAGACATTTGCATACATTAATCTTTCTCTCTCATCATCCAAGGACATGGTGCATAAACATAATTTTGAGTGATTTCCACTGGGTAAAACATCATTGTCTCTGTCTGATATTGTTGGAGTGCGGTTTTGTGGTTATTTATTGTTTTCGTTTCTTTGCTCTCCTTGAAATGAACAAGAGAAGCATCTGTCACATACAGAGCACACGGATGCCAAGAGAAGCTTTTTGTCGTGTTTGGGTGCGAGATTTCTCCAATGCTTTGCCTTTTAAATAAACCAGACCAACCGGACTTTGGTAGTACTTCTCTTCGCAACATGGCATGTGATTCTAATGGATGATAACATGCGCAAAACATTGAGGAAATGATCCATATGCAGGGACCAGAATATCACAGAGACCTTTTGAGACTTATGTGCTCTTGTGATTGGGCCAATAAGTAGCCACCCTACCCTAGCAACAGCATAGCAATGCACTGAAATGCACTCAGATCAGCCTAGCAACTGCATAGCAATGCCATATTCATTAACATAATTTCTTCAGAAATTGTATAAGTCGTCTAGTCTCTTTAAAACTTTCAGGCGGCACAGATGGACATGTGGTTTATGAAGCAAATTATTATGCTCAAACTGAACGATCTTAACACATTTTGGATGGTTTTGATACACATGAAAAATATTTATATGGACCCAGCTCTGTTTAACTAGATTGGAATTTGTAATGATCACTCAATTCATAGACAGACGTTATTGAGCCATCACCAGATGGTGCAGGGAATCAAGGTGAAGTGGACGTGTGCCCAGCCATATCCAGGCAAGTCTGTTCTAGCCTTCGGGCATAATATGGCTCGTATAAAGGGGAAGCTGAATAAAGTCCTGTCCATGGATGAAACCTAATCCGTGACTAAATTATGGCCTGCCATCGGTGACTATCCATTGAACACATTTTTGCTCTGAGCTCTCGTTTAATCTTTGTCTGGGAAATAAGCCTCAAAGTAAGATGAACTACCTCATCTTGTAGATAGTGTTGTATCTAAAAGTTTTGATCTTGATCCAAGGTCACTAAATGTCCCTTTATTTAGATAAAGTTGTTTTTCCCTGGGAATGAATGCAGTGTTTCCCACACCAGTGCTGAGATGAGCCATCAATCATCACTACCTTAATAGCCTATATGATGTATGCTTTGTTCTATATATATATGATGGAATATCATACTGTCAAAATTCAAGGCTTGGGAATGTGTTTTAGTGTTTTCTAGCCCGACTTTCCAATAGTTTTCACAACAACTAAACTAGAGGTCTCAAATTGACTTATAGTTTCTTGCAACCTCTCAACTATTACGTTGTGTCCTTAAATCCAGCCCGCAAAGAATTATATACTTTAGTTTGATTTGGATTTTAATGAAACCAGGCTCCAGGGTCCTGCAACTCTATTTCTTGGCAAGATTTTTGAATGTTTCTGAAATGTTTCTGTCTTATGCTCACCTTTAATTTGATCAAAAATACAGTAAAAGCCATAAATTGTGTGATTTAAAGGATATGTTTTCTGTGTCAATATATTGTAAAATGTAATTTAATCCTGTCATCATTACTCCAGTCTTCAGTGTCACATGATTCTTTAGAAATCATCCTAATATGATGGTTTGCTGCTCAAAAAAACATTTCTGATTATTATCAATGTTGAAAACAGTTGTGCTGCTTCATAATTTTATGGAAACCATGATACATTTATTAAAATAATAGAAAATTATAATTTACACCCTTACATGGTGATTACACTGTGTCTTTGGTGTTCTTGGCCAAGACATGTATTGGATGTCTCAGACGGACCCGATTTCTCCCTAAAATTGGACACGAGGAGCTCTAGGACTGACTCGTGTGTAAATTTATCAGGATATATTAAAATACATGTGCATTTAGTTTACATTACAGCCTAACAAAGCCAGTCTTGAAAGTCAAATCTGTAATAAAATGTCAATTAAGATTCCCCTTATCTATTATGTAAGGGATTCTAATTTACAGTCACGAATCCATCTATCTCTTCAGTCCCAGGCTGTGTCCGAAATTGCCCCCTATACCCTTAAAGGGCTCTATTTGAATGAATCACTCATTTTTTGTGGAATCAGAAACCTTAGTGGATGTTATTTAGAGCACTCATTTAATCCCATAATCACCGCAATAATGAGTATACAACCGATGAATACTTGACGGCTATACAGAATACCCATAATGAATATCCACTGGAGATAGATCACATGATAATGACAACATGGCAGATGTAGTACGTCCATATTACATTTATTCTACATACACATACTTTGTTAGCAGTCGTGAAGTAATTACTTATTCAAAATAGGTACCTAAGTACCTAAATATAAGTCAAAATAAGATCAACTTTTGTTGAAGGGTTCTTCTGTGGGGCATAATGTTTTAAGTCAATGGTAACCAAATCTAAAATAATTTCACTTCAATCGACCACTGAGACACAAAGTCTGAAAGTTTTTGTCAGTGTTGTGGAATGAAAGACTCAGATGACCATTTAACCAATCAGGGTTAAGTATTCCAGAGAGACTTGTAAAAAAGAAACTATAACATTTCTGTCATAAAACTAATTACTCTTACTACAGAAAATCCATGATAATTTGTATTTGAAATTATTTAAAATCTCCCTGGTCTTGTCTCCATTGTTGGTTATAATGCTGAGGATATCTAACTGTATGAGATGCCTGACCTCTACCGTGGTGCTTTCCAGCAGAATATTCTGTGTAGAATTGGGTCAGATACAGATTGTGATCTCTGTCGCCTTGTTGACTTGTGCAAATGATCTGCTCTGCAATATCCTGTATCCTGCAGTTATCGAGGAATACAATCTCAGGCATCAGTACTAAACATTCAGAGCAAGATGCTGAGTATGAGCCGTTACGAAACTCTGAAAATGGCTGTCATGCATCGATAACTGTTTACTTTCAAAATGTATGGCTGCCAAAATCCGTTTGACGAAATTGAAGTACACCCCCCATCTAATGGCCCTCAGGTTAGATCCGTGAAGTAGACAAACAACTTCTCAGTGGACGTTCCCCTAACATGGCAGTCTTCAAAGTGCCTGAACTACATGGAAAAAAAAAATATTGTTTTCCCTCGTTGTGAATATTTTTGATGATGCAACACTGCTGAAACACCAGTGATAGTTTTAAGGTGCACCCTATGAAAGTTGTGGATAACGGCCAAGTGTGTTTGCTGAATGATGCTCTTGTCATAACAAGCCGACTACATGAACCGAAAATGTGGTGTGATGTGCCCTGTGCGATTACACAAGCTTTTTACGGAAAAGTTCAAAGCGTTCACCTTGAATTTTGCGCAAGGTTTGACAGACAGCGGCTTATTATAAAAGTGACAACGTGTCAAAATGACGGTTTTATCAGAAAGTTTAGTTGCGGAGTTCTTTAGTGAAGTGTCATAGTTCATGTTGGTTTAGAAGAAAGTAAATGCCAATGACAATTCTTATTTATGTCATAAATCACAATAATGAAAGATCGCGTGAGATCATTGGCAAAATTGGAGTACAAACAATAATGGCTTCAATTGGTCAGCTTTTTGAGAGAGGTTACCTGTCCTGGAAGAGGAGTGAGACCGACACACTACCTGTGCTGCTGATTCTGTTGCCTATTCATGCAGACGCACACACACTCATAGGCACAGGTATTACAAAATAATTATCATTGCAAACAGTGAAGTGCACGTTACTACTACAAATACTGTGTGCGATGCGCGATGAGGAGGACTCAAATCCAGCGACGTACCCCCTGAAACAGCTTCAACACTCTGGTTCTTGAGGTGTTGAAAGATTGGTGTTGAGGAGAAGGAAAGATTGGTGTAACTATTAAACCTAACTGATTGGATCAGGAATAAGCAAAGTTAGATGTTAGCATTACCACAGCAAACTACTAGGGCAGCCAATACCACACCTTTTGATGACATACAACAACAACCGGGCCTATATGTTTAGGCCAGATCAGACGGGTAACAAAATGACAAAAATAAAGAAAACAAAATGAGGCAGGACCAAAAGAGACCAAACCTCCTCCCATCAGAGAACTGTCTGCCTTTTTTAAGGGGGCGTACCGTATTGATGGGCAGATAGGGGCTTCGAGGAACACTGAAACGGTTGAAGATGTGCTGTATTGTGTCGAGGCTTTGAAACAATTCAACACCGGTCTCCACGGTGACCCCTAGTGTAAATGCAACAAAACCATGCCAAACATGCATACAAAACACCTTTTTATAAATCTGTTGCAATTTTGTTTTTATTAAAAGTAAAATCAATGATCAAATCATGAGATTATCAAGTGATTTAGATGTTTATTGTCAAATTATAAATTCCCCAAATAACATTTGAAATGATTATTTTTTTTTATTATAAAAGTTTTTCCTAATAATAATTAATAAAGAAGTTTGTAAATATTATTTTACAATAATTTAGCCCTCTCTGAGGGCCTAGAGGGTCCCGATGGTTTGCCTCTGTTATTGGCTGTTTAATAGACTTATAAATCACATATTAGTGCCTTATTGTACATCCCTAATCCCAATTCCTAAACTACTACCTTACTAACTATTAATAAACTATAATTAGGAGTTTTTTGATGCAAAATTGCTCGTCAATAGTTAACAGAGACAATTTGACCCTAATCTAAAGTGTGACAAGCCCCACAAAGTTTACAAAGACTACTCTTTATGATTTAATGTTTCTTATTTTGGAAACAAACTAATTTCATTTAGTAATTTTGTTTTTATTGAAAATTGTGCTTGTGCTAAATTGCCACTCTAAATGCCACTTTGTTTTGGTGTTTAGTTAAAATTTTAATTGTATCTTAAGTGTCCAAAATAATGTAAGCGTTGGGGCCATCATACTATATATCTGAGCAAAACCATATTTTTTAGCCCTGAGGATTTAACTTTGGTGGTGTTAAGAAGTAACTAAGGCCTATTTTAATTTTAGGTTTCCATTTGTGTAAAACACACATCCCCATATTCGCTGGCCATACCGGGCGTCTGAAATACGCCTCAGGGAATATATCTGCCTGTGATCTTATTCCTCTCTGAAGTTCTTTATAAGTAACAAACAGCCTCAGACAGCTTTCAGTCCACTCAGTGTCCATGAACCTGAGGCGAGTCTCTACAGGATCCCTCGCTAATATTAGCATTTTCATTTCGTAAATACAATATGCTATGATGAGACATGCATAAAAAATAGCACTAATCAAACGAGCACTCAGACATACCGGGGAAGGTTTGAACACTCATGTCTAGTTATTTCCTGTGTTCAGTGAGCCACTGAGAGGTTTTATGAGAGAGAGTACATTTGAAATTCTGTCTTCAAATATTACAATGGTTTCACTGCTGTCGGTTACATTTTAATGGGCAAACATTCCGTCATTGTAAGTCAATGTGAAAAGGCTGAAATTATCGATGAATCAAAGTTTGAATGGAGTTTGCTAACACCAGGGCAGTCTCCTCCCAAGACATCATATAACTGACGTTTTGGGACGTCTTTTGTCCATGCGTCAATATTCGCCTTTTTAGGGCCCCCTTAAACGTCGGTAGATGGGGATCCCGGGCCGTCATACAACTGACGCTTTACCTTTAACGTCAGTTAGGTGACGGGTTAGGTTTAGGGAAAGGTTTAGGTCTGGGGTAGAGTTAGGATCCCATAACCTCATCTACCGACGTTTAAGGGGGCCCTAAAAAGGCGAATATTGACGTATGGTCAAAAGACGTCCCAAAACTACCAGAATTTATTTTTTCCCCACAGAATTTCATTCTTACTTTGCCCTTTATCGAATATCAATAATTGTTGCACACTAAAGTAGTTGGTAGGTAAAGAAAGAAAATCAATAAAGAGCGTCATATTACAAACTGTTTAGAATGATCACTGCATCCTCAATTCTGTCCCTTATGACCTTCTGTAATACCCACATTTGAACAAAAGACACTTTAGTAAAAACGTCAGACATCCCAGCTCATGAAATAACCATGTCGGGGTCAAATGCAACTCCATTAACTTCATGCTAAATCCTTAACACCATTTACAAAACAATTCAATCCATCTATTTTTCTCTCCACTTGGATACACAAAGCTGTTCAAATTCTGTTTCTTCACCTAAATGTACTCATATAGATGCAGAGAAAAAGAGACGAAACAATTTTAAATGGCAGAGAGATTTTCAAACTTCAATTTTTTTAAATTAATCTGCAAACAAGCAAGAACATAATTGGCGCAATTTCACTTGCCACAGTAACTCCCGTATCTGTTCCATGTGCTTTAATGCAACCCGGAATCATGCTGTACGTATAAACACCAGTTCTGCCAGACACTGGATTATTATGGCACCACATCTAAGTTGTCAGACAATTACGCAATTCATTATTACATTCTTCCGCACGGACCAATTAGCAATCAAATTATACTCACTTCAGCCAATTACTTCTGGACTACTTCTGGTGATTTATAAACCAATCATCACTCTGGTTATTGTAGTGCCCCTTAAGGCATATCCAGAAGTGCAATTGAATGGAGAAAAGAGATTCTCAAAATAAAATACTGTAAAATATTTTAGAAATGATTTATTTAAAACCAATACATTTTGATGGCAGATCATATTGGAGCTGCACTGTCTGCAGCATAATATTAATAAAAAATGTAAGTGTCCTTTTCCTTTAGTTCTTCTGTACTAACTGTATAAAGAACCTTTAACATGTACTGTCCTCATTCATAACTCTTTTGTTGTTTTCTACCAAAAAGAAATATAGGAACAATAATAACAAGAGAGATAATGGCATTTAAAAAAAAATAAATAAATAAAAACCTTGCAGGAAAAAATTTTATATGTCGCCAGAGGTGAACAGATAAGATGCAAGAAAATTAAATGGAAGTTATAGATGTCCTCTAGGCTTTCTGTATAAAAATGTATTATTAAATGCTACATCACAGCGTACGTAAGGCAGTCATTTCTCAGAGAAAATAGCTACCGACTCCTGTTCCTTGCCAATTAAATTCACCCTGAGGCCTTTCGGTTGTACGGCACGTAATGCGGTAATCTTGACCAATCCTTTTGAGAAAGTGACAGAGTGGTGGTCACTTTGGTGTGTGTTGTAACAGCAGGGAGAAGGGAAAAGCAATCTTCCGAGCTGAAAACACACCAGGCTGCAATATGCATTACAGCCAGAGGAGCCTATTTGTATCAAATCCATCACGCTCCGTCCATACCCCTTCCTACTTTAATCACAAACAGTCTTTTATCTAAGCTTTGATATTAGCTGGGGTCTTCATGTGCTATATGTGCCAGCGTCTATCCGTAGCGAGAAGGTGAGAGTGAGCTGTTTAAAGTCCAATATGGTGGCAAGCTGGTAATAAAAATGACATTCCAAGTCGGAGAGTGCGGTGACTGTCGTCAGATCTCTGATAGAGAAATGTGAGGCCTGTGCAGAGAGTTATCAGCTCTCTTTCTCTGGGTCTCGCACTCGGCAGACCAGAGAGATCGTCGCAATATTACAAACAGGAAGTCCTTTCCGTGGTCCAAAACTCAATATGATGTTTGCCTCAGATTAGAATAAAGAATCATGGCAGTGGTGGAGGGGGGGTCAGTGAAGGTCACGGTGGAATGACAATATGAAAGTCTAGTTAAGGCCGCTCTTTTTCAATGTAATCTGAAGTGAGGGATCAAGTGCGTAACACCTCTCAAAATCCTTCTTTAATATTGAAAAGATCAGCTTACAAAGTGACTCAGAAGTATGATATTCAAGGCTAATGCAATTAAAATTGCAATCCCAGAATACCAAGCTAAAAATTCATGTACTTTGTTTGGGTTTCATTTTATGAGTGGTTATGACTAAGATTGCGTTTGTGTGTGTGCACATATATCTGTTTGATATTTATTCATAACAGCCTTTCCAGAATAAACCTAGAGACTGGGCTGTTCAAACTGAAATAAAACAGACAAACAGATTTATCTTGTTATTATTCTGCGAAGGATAGAAGGTAAGTCTGCGGTCTCAGCATGCCAAACCAAATGTGTGCACAGTCTCACTGACTACCATGTGTCTGGAATCTGTTTTACAGGACTTACTGCCAAAACAATCTTACAAAGACACAAGGTGCGTCTCAATCAGCTCCCCAGATTAGTGCACTCTGCCATTGTTGAAATCAATCTAGTGCACTGAAAAGAGTATGAAATGCTCACAATTGTTATCTCTAGTTGTGTTTTGCGTGAAGACAATAACTTTCTGTATCTAACATAAAAGTTTTGTTTACAAAATGGATATTGATGTGCATATATATATATCTATATCTATATATATGAAGAGTTCAGATGCAAAAGCCTCTAAGTGCCATTTGAAATTTTATTCTAAAATGATCATTTTTATCAAGCTTGTATATTT